>CM020505.1:15430628-15568128 GCA_009823395.1 Thamnaconus septentrionalis | reverse complement strand
AAAAATCTGCTACAAAGAAATCTGCATAAGACACATAAATACTGTCACTTATATATAAACTAACCAACCATCTGAAACACCTGTCTTGTTTTGCAGATGGATGGATGGATTGAGGATGAAGGATGGACAGACGGATGCACGGATTGATGGCGGATGGACACACAGAGAGGCTGGATGGAATGATGGATGATTGATGGATGAATTGACAGACAGGCGGATGGATGTATTGATGGATCGACAGGATGGATGGAGGATGGATGGACGGGTGGACGCATGGATGAATAGACACAGGCGGAGGGATGGATGGACAGATAGATGGATACCTTTAGTATCAAAGGGAAGAGCTAACGGTGGGAGGTCAACAAAGGCCCAGATGGGCATCAGAGGAGGAGGAAGGGCAAATGTTAAGTCACATGACATGCCCACTCGGCTCCCCCCCCCCACACACACACACACACCCCAGGCAACTTTGATTGCGATCGGCCTTTTCGTGCGCCGCCCTGCGTTGCTCATTTAAAACCCTCGGTGGAGCGGGGCGGTGACCTCGGCGGGACCTCTGCACCCATGCACCTCATCAGTGGTCAAAGGGAAACCCCGGCCCGCTCTCCGACATCCAGCCTCATTACCGCGCTGTCACTCCACACGCCCACGTGCGCGCCGCACACACACGCCGGCTGAGCGCTATAATGGAGTCTGACTATGTAGCAGCCGCCGCCGCCGCCGCCGCCGCCGCCGCTGCTGCGTGGTAGCCGAGCGGAGTCGCTTTCCTGGCGGTGCACGCTCAGGGTTTATTTTAGGCATGGGGCGGGAGGTGGGAGTTGGGGAGTGGGAATCGGTGGGGCGGGGGAGTGTCATGAGGCAAATCAGCACTTAGCCCGCCCTCGAGGCGGGAGGAGGTGTTAGGGTTGAGCTGGTGTCAACGCAGGAAAATAACGAGCTTTTACCACAAACAAAGGAGCTTTTAGCCGAGCGCCCTTCCTCTCAGACAGTGTTTCTACTCTGCGACAGACAAAAGATCAGGGACACCAAAAAGCGCATGTATTCATCTGTATTAAAAGATTACTATAATCACTGCCTGTACTTCTTTTATCAATGATATTCATATATACTAATGTTATTTACAATATAAAATGCTGAATAAAATGCAGCTGCTGATTCTCTTCAACCTTGATCTACTTCAACCTTGCAAAATGCAAGCATGATAAGTGGAAATAGGTAATAAATATACAATAAAATGCTTAATTGAACAAATTGGCCTGAACTATTATTGGAGCTATAACAGCTTTAAAACCAATTTATTTAAAAGTCAAGATGAGGTATTATTGTCTGACCGTTCAGTTAAAGCATAACACTGTCGTGCTGCATGTGGACCAAAACAAACTGACCTGCTGCAGGGAACAAAACAAAAGAAAAGGGCTATTAACATGGCCTTCACTGTTTTAGGGTCGATGTAAATTTGACCAGAAAGTCCAGACTGTTGCAAAAAGTTGACGTCCTCTATGTTGATCCCAATCTCATCTTCTGCTTTACATTTTAAACGACATTGGAATGACGCAAAATGAAAATAATAATAATAATAATTGTGTTCAAATGTCATGACTTGAAACCAAAACGTTCAGCACTTGGAGAACAAAACAACTTAAGCAGCAACGAGTTTTGAAGATAACATCTTTCTGCCATGGCAGAAGCATTACGTCTCATAATGTTGTTACGTAACGAGCTCAGGGAATTTGCTAATTTGCTTGACAGTTTAATGCATCAGCGCTGTGATAACCCCCTCCTCGCTTCGCACCTGCTGTCGGCCTGAATCGTGTCTTTGGAGCCTCCGGAGGGATTCGCAACAATGAATCCTATTTCAGGTTCTGATGACACGCTAAGCAAGCGCAGTTGGGGGAAAAAAACGAGAAAAAAAACATCTTTGAGTGAAAAAACCCAAAGAATTCAGATTTGTATGCCAACCCTTGAGCGGAGGGGATTTATCGCGACGTCTGAGTGTAATTGCTCAGTTTTGGACTCAACTGTTAAAACCTCGCAACGATTCCAAACTTTGTACTCCTGTCTTCTTCTTCTTCTTCTTCTTCTTCTTCTTCTTCTTCTTCTTCTTCTTCTTCTTCTTCTTTCTGCGAGTTTTTCTTCTTGCACACTGAAACAAGAGCACACTCTTACTTTTTTGGTCCTATATTTTCAGGAAATGCTCGCTCAGCTTTACTTTGTCTTTGCCAAACTCATGTCGGACGGCCACGCGAGGACGGCTTCCCGAAGCAGGAGACGTGGCTGCGAAGGGGACGGCGGAGTTGTCATGTGATTTATTGCGGCGCTAAATTTAGCATGAGTTCCGTTATCGACACAGTCGGGGTGACAGGGTGTTGGCTGCAAATGAATTTCGAATCATCCAAATGAACGATATCCAGAGATTCTGTGAGAGATGCGGACATTCATCACAGGCTACAGAGACCCCCCCCCCCCTTTCTTTTAACTACACGGTCGTTACGCCATCGTACGTTGTGCCGAAACGATCAAAGGAAAAAAAATAAAAAATAAAAAATAAAAAAAACGAACAGCAGCATGACGCTTTGCTGTCACGGTGGCTTCGCTCAAACGATTAGCATGAGAACATCAAAAAGTGAAGCACCTCGTGCTTATTTCCAAACCATTTATGTGCTGCAGGGAAGTTGAACTTTATTGTGATATTGTGTTTTGGAAAGAAGAGCGTTGTTGTTGTGTTTTGTATTTTGTTTTTTTTCTGAGCCTCCACACATTCTTTGTCTCATCAGCCTTTTCCCTCTTTGTACAGGAATCTCCAGTCACGCACAGCAAAGCAACACATTTTAAGTTGGAGGATAGAAAGTTGCAAAACTTCAAAATAAGAGGGAGGGGGATTCGTGAAATTAGCAATGAAACTAGCATTATTTGTTTCTGCTATTTCATAAGTAAACTTTCAGCTGCATTTCGTCTCGCTGTGCAATGTGATCAACTGTCCTGACGGCTGCCAAGTCAGTGCTGATATGCACTTCGAGCGGCCAGAATCAAACTTGTCGCAGGTGGATTTTCAGTCTGAATGGAAGCGAGAGAGATGAGGCGGAGCTGGAAACCTCCAGGATGCTGCAGCGTTGCCGCGCCGCAGGTTCTGCAGAGACACACATTACAGTCTCGCAGAGCAATAACACCTGAACGCTGTACAACAACAACACGCAGGAGCAAAAGTGCAACGATATGAAACTATAAGTTGACCTGAAATAAAAAGAAAAAGAAAAAATAACACCAGGAAGGCTCCCATGAGGGGAAGTAAAACAGCGTTTTCAGGCGGAGTTGAAAAGATGACCGGGAGTCGGCAGCAGCGATTAAGCGTTCGAGTTAGCGGCGTTGTTCTCCCGAACTGAAGAGTCCCATGTCGGTTGTTTACAACCGGAACATTTCGCGAAAGAAATATAAAAAGGTCAAAGAGTGAAGATGATTCCTGGAGCTGGACCTCGCAGCCTCGAGCTGCGATTTCATTCCAGTTTTTATTTGTTTGGTCGTCCTTCCCCCAGCGCGTCTCTTATTGTTTCGAACACACTACACTTTCCAAATGTCAGCTGGCCTCATCCGAGTCCCACCTGTGCCTTGTTAACCTTTCCCTCCTCCAGTGTTCAGCTCCTTCGCTCGTCTCGACAACTTTGTCACGTTCCGTTTTTACATAATGTGCCTGTGGTTCAGCCGCTTGTTTTGCCCTTTTCTTGTAAAGTTTTTCAGATTATTTTTTGTGTACAGCTCAGAGCAGATATCAGCAGCGTATTGATGTTTGTTTCAACCCTCTAAGAATTGATCCCTTTGGTTTCTTCCTTCAGTCTCGTTGCGCCGATGGCGATGATGTTATGTCACGCTGTTCGCTGCGACCCCTCGTACATTTCTGCCCGCGCCGCTGCTCACATTTAATGCCTGTGTGCTTAAATACGAATGTCGCATCAGTAGGCACGTGGGCATGGGGAAAAAAAAAAAAACAGAACAAAACGGGAGAACAGAGAGGAGTGAAGCTCCAGAGGCCACGAATTTAAAACGCGGCAGCGCGCACCTTAAAAGCAGTAGGACGAGTCACACAGGCTCTCTGAGTCACACGTACAGAATGCAGCAGCGTCGGGACGGCGATTATAAATGTTGCATGGCAGGAATGAAATGACGGCTATTTTGGAGAAGAGATGGAGGGAAAAACACACTCCTTTTCAAAAGTCACTGCCGCCGGGAGCCGTCTCCGGAGGGGCGGGTGGCCCGCTTTTAATGCCTGAGTGAAAAGGAGGGAGGGGAGGGGAGAAAAAGAACTGGAGAAAATAAGCAACTCTTTGCCAGGAGCTTCGCTGCAAATGTGCACGCAAAGAAGGGGGAGGAAAGGCAGAAGAAGAAGAAGAAAGAAACCCTGGGAGTGCTCAGTCTCTTTTCCCCCCGACTGAGGAGCATGAAACCCTCCTCCAGCTTCGCAGCCGCTGGACATAATCGCCGTGAAGGGCGTCGCCTTCATTTACAGGGTGGCGTCCCCACAAGCCACAAGTCGTGGCTTCTCAGAGTTTTGGTTGTTGCTGTTGGTGGTGGTGGTTTATAATGCCAAGCATTCCCACATGACTGCTTATCAAATTTATTGAGACAGATTTTAATCTCGGGCCACTAGAGGGAGGCCACTGATTTTAATCCACGGCCTTAAAAAACTGGGGGATAAAAAGTCGAAAATTGCTCGGAACCACTTGATTTCCGAATGGTGTCTGAGGAGCCCTAGATAGATAGATAGATAGATAGATAGATAGATAGATAGATAGATAGGCAGGCAGACAGGCAGGTAGACAGGCAGGCAGGCAGGTAGACAGGCAAGCAAGCAGGCAGGCAGGCAGGTAGACAGGCAAACAGACAGACAGACAGGCAGGCAGGCAGGTAGACAGGCAGGCAGGCAGGTAGATAGATAGATTTTATATTTTTTCCAGGGAGCTTTATTTCTAAATAATTACTAAAAGGCTGGTTGAATGATTGGTTGGTTGCAGCGGAACGTGTTTTGTTTGTTTTATTTTGGAAAATAAACCAAAGGATTCGTTTTCTTTCTGCAAGGGCCCAACATCGCATCCCATGCGACCTAATTTGTACTGAACTGCTGCATCCTGTCCCGTCGTCTGACAGAAATAAACCTCCTGCAAGGTTTTTTCTTCTTCTTCCTCGTTCCTTTTTTCCTTCCCTCGGAGGCTCCTGATCGTCCGAGCCGCGATGAAGCGGCAATGCAGCACGCAGCACACACACACACACACACACACACACACACACCTGGTGGAAATCCTGGTTTAGAGCTGCAAAATGCCAACAGCCAAACCAACGGCTCCCCGTAATCACAACCCGGGAGTTAAAAAGTGGCTGTGCTCACTCTGTGGAATATGAAACAAGAGGAGGAGGAGGAAGCTGGTGGATTTATGGGGAATCCACCGGCAGCCTGTGATGGGAGAGAGTTCAAATTAAAAAAGCAATTTGTGCTCCCACCAGCCTGTTAACCGGGGCTCGATTATTCAAGCTCCGTTTAGTTCCCGCGCCCCACTTCATCACGGAAACGGTAAACGAAATAAGCTCGGCGCGATTCCGCACGGGAATAGATTTCTCACCACTATTAACTAACAGCGTCCTCAACAGTTCAGGCTTAATAAATTACGCCGAGGCCTCTAAAGTTGGAGCTGAAGTATCCGCGAGAGTGGGCGGCGGCGTCCGATACGAAGCCATAAAGATGAGTTAAGGCGCCATAAGGGGGCGACGGCGGCGGGTTTTAGCAGACGGCCGTGCATCACCCTCAGCTGCCTGTCGATCCTCCGCACGGGCTCTTTTAAAGAGGGTCACTTACCATGTTAATGCAATACAGTGAGAAAGAACCCGTTTTTCTCTCCACCGTAGGGCTGGTTGCAGCTCAGTGGGGGGGTCTGCAAACAAACACTGAATGGAAATAAATAGACACTGACGTTATTTTTTTTGTGGTAATTTTAAACACCAAAGGACAGTGTTGTTGGGATTACTCCATAAAAGTAGTTCAACTACTGATTACTGATTACTCCTTAGTACTCCTTAGTATTCTAAATACTTCTTTAACTACTTTGTTTAATAAGTAACCAAATACTAATTACTTTAGTTAAAAAAAAAAGATAAAGCAACAGTTGAGAACGTCTTGTTTCCTGCACATCACGTACAACGAACCACAATATTCTTTGATTTGGACGAGATGAATTCAAAATAATATCTCTATTTCCAGTTACAAACGCAACCGCTGCTTTTTCTTTTGCCGCCGGCATGCTTGTTTTGGTGCGTCATCGCATATCAATGACGTTGCATGCACAGCTGCGTCATCAATATGCAACATTGTTGTTTCGGTTGTTTTTCTAAATTTCATTTTGTGGATAATAAGATATTTTTAGATTGCAAAATATTTCAGAAAAGTAATTGCTTGATAAAGTAATTATGATATAATTACCAGTTTTGCCACAGCAATCCTGTTACAGTACTCCGTTAATACAAAAAAAAGTATTTTAATTACAGTAGTGGATTACTTAGGAATAGATTACTCACCAACACTGCTCGGAGAAGTGGTCTGAAACAGGCAGAAGCAGGAGAGTTCAGCCCCTCTACAATCATGTTGAGTATTCACAGTTTTGCTTTCAAAGAAATGTTTGGTTTTCCCGGGAGTTTTTATTTACTTCCAAAGAAAGTTGTGAGCCATTTTTTTCTTTGGCGCGAGTGTGCATGAGTCGGAGTGAAGTGGTGATTTTTTTTTTTTTTGATTTTTTTTTGGCAAGAGTTGCAAAAGCAGCTAAGAGCAAACCCCACCCCCTCCACACACACACACACACACACACACACACTATTTCATTTCACTTTGCAGCTGCGGCTTGATGCAGAAAACCTTGAGGGTGTTGTGTTGTGTGTTACCCTGCTTACCCTGCCCAACTTCTCCTTCTTTACCCTCGGCAGTGTTTTCACTGCCTGCGTCTGTCGCGCAAAACACCAAAACCGAAAGGCCAATTTAAGACCCGCTACTTACACCTTCGACATTATTTTGTGCTGCAACAAAGAAAACTATGAAATCCATCTCCAGAAATCAGAGGTGCAGCGGCGAACGTGGCCGCAGGTGCATGTACTGAAACAGCCCTGCACAGCTGCAAGGCTAAAATAACAACGTGTCCGCCACATCTGTTATTTTCGTCGTCCTTGCACTTTCGCGTGTTGTCGACACGGGGAACATCAGCTAGGAAGCCGTTCCTTTGTTCCAACCACAGGTGAGATGTATGTACATTGAGCAGGCGCAAAAAAAGAGAGAAAGAAAGGCAGAGAAACTGGGCGCGGTGAATCAACGCGACACCGTCGTGAATCGCTGGTGTGTAAACGAATGAAAGGTGAGGCGAAATGGTTGAGTGGGTGTGCGTCCAAAAAAATTGCGATGCCTGGATGAGACGAGCGTCCCGTCGGCGGACTCTCTCTCTCTCTCTCTCTCTCTCTCTCTCTCTGTGTCGGCGTCGTGTTTCACAGGATTAGCGATGTGAATTTGACTCGTGCTTCATCCGCTTTGTTCCTTCTATTTTTTTTCACGTCGCCGCCGCTCTTGCAGCAAACTGACAGCAAAACTTTGACGCGAAAGCGAGAGAGGACGGAAGGAGCGAGGCCGCGAACCGCCTCTGTTTTTACACCGGCGAAATGCGCTCGGCTCGCGCCGGCGAGAAATCTATTATTTATTTCCCTTCTCCGTGTCCAATTTCTCAAAAAATAAATAAATAAATAAATACAAAACATTGTGGGCTTTCGCTTCAGCCGGCCGCACTGACGGAAATGAGAGGAGGCGGCGGCGGCGACAGGACTTGTCAGCTGCGGAGAATTGACACTAATTGCGCGAGTAATTCGAGCGAAGGGCCAAAAATGAAATGCAGTTGTGTGTCGCTTCGTTGTTGCGAGCAGCTGTTTGTGCTCGGCGTTGCCAAAGAAGCATCGATTTGCAGCGATTTGCCAAAATATTTTGAAACAATCTTGTCCACATGTGACTTTTGCATGCAGGTTGCTAAACGGGAGCAGGGCCCTTGCTCTATCTACATACACATAGATATATATGAATATATACTTAATAATTAAATTATTTCTTTATAATTACATTTATTGTACAGCAATTGTACACTTTTATTAATGTATTTATAGGCAGTATATTAAGCTTTTATCAATATAAAAATCATAAACCAGGCCATATATTACATACTTGATCTTTAATACTGATTCTTAGTGAAATGCAGCACATCACAAATGCATTTTTTTTTCAACACTTTATGCCAAACTACTTCCCACTATGTGTGCTTTCTGAAATTTGTTACCTGTCTAGAAAAGTTCCGGTTTTCCCTGTGAAAATGTGTTGACAAAACTTCAATTTCAGAGCTTTACTCACTACAACTGTGCAGACTCAGTCCATCCAAATGGTAGAATAACATCCTTAATGGTGGAATAACTGCAAACACCATGCTAACGCTACCATGTGACCCCGGTAGAGAAGTTTGCCACGCTTTGCCGACTGATAGCGCCGGAGGGAACGCGGTACCGTGCCGTTTCTCGACGGAAGGGCCCCCTAGAGGCCACTTCTTCTCGTGCAGCGACACACGGCGTCGCCTGCCGACAGCAGATCGCGAGGGGGCACCTTCACACGTTAATCCAACACAGAAGAAGCCCGCGCAGTTTTTTTTATGGCTTTATAATTTCAAAAATTGCCTCTAGAGGTCAGTTTCTTTACTGATGGAGGAAATCCTGCCGCGCCAACGACCAGAACTGAGTTCACGGTTCTGGAGGATGTTGGTCTGGTTGCAGCTAAATCTTAATAACTTTAGAACAACTTGATTCAGTGGATTTGTTTTTGTGAGAAAAGCATATTTACAGTTTCACTTGACAATTTGTTTTTTATATGGCTTTATATGACTTTATTATCAACATTTTAATCACCAACATCACCAGACTCTAGCCTGTCCATCTGCCCCCAGTGCTCCAGTTTTCAGAATGTGAGGTGTTGGCTCTGCCACACTGACACCACCAACATGTGAAAGGTCCAGGCTGTAAATAGAGGGTTGGATCTGCTTTATACTGGAGAGCTTGCTGAATATTGATTGGTGTGAATTTGCTCCGCTGGAGCCCACATTTGTTTGTTTTTTGATGCATTTTTATTTACTATTACTCACTGATTTAATTTTGGGATTTACTTTTAGAGTCTGTCTTGTCACATGAATGCTAACAAAGTAAGAATCATGAACAAAAAGAAGTGTCTCCTGGACCCAACAACATGACCATGCATATGAATTTGTTATTATTTCTTTTGCAATTTTTCCATCCGGCCAGTTTTCCAAAATGGCCCAGGCGGCGCCGTCCTGAGGACGTTTCCTCCCGCCAGCGCGCCGCCCTGACCTTCACTCCGCCCAGCAGCATTTGTGCTGAAGCTTCCAGCCCAGCCTTATCGCCAGCCAGTGGCTGCCGTCCCCATTAATGCCACTGCTGCTGAACCAAGGCAGCCGAGACAAGAGCCAAAATCCACCGGAGAGCTCTCTCAGCAAAGTCAAAGCGCCGCCGGCAGCTGTCGGCGGTTTAACGCGGCGCCTGCGTGATGCTAATGAACGAGATAGCGGCAGGTTTTACGACTCCAAAGCTCGTGTTTTCGCAGGTGCAACTTTTAATGACGGTGACTTTGGGGTTTCTGTCAAGGGATTTACGGCGTCCCGCCACAAAAGTCTGGTCTTCTCTTGGATCGTTTTCTAGCCCGCTTGCTTTTGAAGTCTGTCTTCCCAAAGATAAAGCTGTTTTTTTCCTTTGGCCGAAATTCACATAATTAATTGGCGTCTCCGGCACAGATTGCGATGGCAACCGGAGTCGCGCCGGCTACCGCGGCGGGTACCAATGTCGGAGAGAAATAGATATGCAACATTAGACGTGAAGCTGCGAAATAACTTATTTTCAGACATCAAACCCAATGTCACACTCCTCCAGCAATAAACCGACCCCGGTGGCTGTCAAATAGAATCTGCTCTGCATCATAATACCCCCGACTCGGCGCAAATTTAAATTCTCCCTCGCCGCTCGGGTCATCGCGCACCAAGACAGTAAAAAAATGGGCATTTATCCGCGCACACAAACTTTGCATACGCTTCGCCGTCCTTCGCTCGTCCATCCATTTCGCCTCCCCTGAAATCCAATTACGAGCTGTATGGATTTCTGCTCGTTATGTTTTATGGGACTTCGCCGTTGTCTGATCCCAGCAGGTGGCAATATTGCCCTTTTTATTTTTGTCGGAGCAATTTTTGCGATTCTCTCGCCGCAGCAGCACCGCAAATTAATTGATGCTGCTTCTGCTTCTTCTCCTTGCAGAGGAACCGAGGAGCGAAGTTTTGCATAAAAGGATTTGATTCTTTTCTCAATCTCGAGGTAGAACTGCGTTTCAGAGTTGGGTGAGATCACTCGAGGATATGCGGGATGAAATCTCCCCACACACACACACACACACACACACATAAGCGCGCAAACAACGGTAAGTAGATCATGTATACAAATCTTGTCAAGGCCTCTTAGCGGATGCATCGGAATCAAATGCACCTGCTCCTAACGGAATGTCACCTTCAGCACCGTCGGTTCACTTCTCGTCCTTACTGCTGAAAGTGAGTGAAAGGAGAAAAAAAAAATGGCTGTGTGGGTTTGTGAGAAGGTTGTTAAACCAACGTCAAAGTCAGAATTTAAGGAAATGATGCAGTTATTTCATTGTTTTTTTTTTCTCCTTCAAGTCCTATGAATCAAGGGTAGCCAAGGACCTTTGGAAGTACAGGGAAGGATTCTCTCTCTCTCTCTCTCTCTCTCTCTCTCTCTCTTTCTATTAACTTTACAACTTTAATAGAAGCCCGGTCCAATCACTGGCTCAGCAACTTGCTCAAGGACGTTTCTGTCAGCTCACCCCAGCGGGAACAGTAAAGGCACTCTGGTCCCCACAGTGGTGACCTCTGGTTATCCAGGCACAGCCATGGCAGGCTGTTTAGAATCTAGCTGTTTAGTTTTGTTTTGCTTTGCTTTGACCGTCTCGCGCTGCCTCTCTAAAAGCGTCAGTCAAAACACTCCCTGTTCTGGAAATCGGCCCTTCGTGATGTGAGAAAAAGGGAAATAATGATGGTGATTTCTTGTCTCTGTTTTGATGTCATTGCAAAAACATCCAAATTGGACTAAAAAATCTGGACACTCTTTCGGACTCAATTGTTACATTTTCCTCCGAAACATGTGGGAGGAACAAGCTGAAACACATAATTTCAGAAAGAGGCTGCAAACAGAGGGCTAATATGGGCAATATGTAGAGCTGGTTGTACATGGGACCATAACATTGGTGTAATAACACTGATTTAACATCTTATTTCATATGCTGGAAATTATTAATTTATATTACTCTTTAGCTATATTTGCACATTCTATTTTTATAATTAGTTATTTATTCTGTTGGGTTTTTTCTTGTGTGTCTAATTTAGTTCCACCTCTTGTTTTTTTTTTTTTTTCTTCCAATCTAATCTAATCCAATTTTATTTATCACTTTACGAGGTATAAGGAATTAAAGGATGGCTGTGCAGTATTTTTTTTTTTTTAATTTTTGGACTTTAATAGTTGATAGCAATCGATGAATACCCCCCCAAAAAAATATCTTCACCTCACTCTGTCTACTTTTGCAACTTTAGCGTGCAGCTTTCACATACGTCCTCAGAAAACAAACCTGCAGCTGGCACGCAAGCACTCGGATAAAGCGCGCGCGCATACAAACACACACACACACACACACACAGACCCGAGATGTTGACAGTCATGACTTTTTCATGTTCCACAGTAAATATAGGGCCATCGGCCTCTTTATGTGTCCTTTCGCGTGGCGACGTGATGGACACGTCCCGCTCTTCCTCCATCAATCTTTCAACTGTGGCAAACACTGAGGGTCACTGTTGTGATGGAGCTCGGCCTGATAATGCACAGCCCATGTAGCATGTATGAACGCATGGAAGATTCACAACGGGCACTGTTCGTGCGTGCGTGCGTGTGCGTGCTTTTTTTTATTCTTCAGCATTCATATTCCAGTAAGCTTTATTTATTTTCAGCATGACGGAGGAATAAAAATGGCACAAAAACGATGCTGTCACAAAAAAAACAGGCCTGTGTTCCGAGTGAGCAGCGAGTAAGAGCAAAGGGAGTTCTCTGTGTGCACTCATTACAATAATGATATTACTTTTTTATTTTGCAGCAAAGTGCCCAGCCGTATTCATTGTTGGTAGTTGAGGAAAAACAGATCCCCGCACAGGAAACAGTCCCTGCACTGTGAATTTTCCGTGAATCTCAGTGCAGCACATAGATTTAAACAAACACTGTTTTACTTATATATAATTGACCCAGTATGAGCCATTCAAATAAACAAGTCAATAAAAATTCCTCTTTGCGCCTTTAGTCCCGCGCTGAATACTGAATGCATTTGGCTAAAAAAAACACACCTGAAATTATTCCTGCTGCACTCCTGCCACCGTCTCATGCTTGTTTAGAATGTAATCTCAGCTGGTTAATTAATAAACTTCCCCGGCAACAACGGCGGCCGCAGATATGATTCAACGGTCCGCCGAGCGGCTCTGGTGAGCACTAATCCCATTATCCCCCTCCGGACACAGGGCCAAGAATTCCTCTCTGGTTACACCGCAGCGTTATTATCGAACAGAGTGTCATGTTGTGTTGCGTTGCATTGCGGCCAGCCGGAACAGTTTGTGAGAAGAGGGGAAGTGCGGCCCAGGACTCCAGGAACGCGGGGAAATGAAGCCGGGGCGGCAGAGGCGAATATGTAAATTGCAAATTGCCTCGAGTGCAATGTTTGAGTTGCACGGCGCATCCTTCGCCGTGGAGAAATGAGGAGAGAAGGGTTTGCTCATCCGTCGCCCCCTCTGAGCCGGCGATCAGCTGACTGACACAAAGAGATAGCAGGGTGTGTGTGTGTGTGTGTGTGTGTGTGTGTGTGTGTGTGTGTGTGAGCACTGCGGGTCTGGTTAGAGTCAAACAGGAATGGAGGCTGGAAATCTGACTCACACACACAGAGCAGTTTGCAGCCGACCTGTCAGTCATGAGGAGGAGTTGGGAGGAGAAGGAGGAGGAAGATGAGGAGGAAGAGGTGGAGGAGACCTCCTCCGGGAGGCCTCAACTTCTGTGTCTGGAATGAGGAATAAGGAAAAATGTATCTTAGTGGGCCTCGGGAAAAACAAACATTGGTTTGGAAATAGCAGGAACACGACTCCCATCCATCCGCTTAGGAACTCCCACCCAAGACGTTGTGTCAGTGCACAGCAAACCGAAAGCGATCCGACGGCATTGTCGATGCTAATGCTAATTGCTAACATGCAGGAGCCTAAAAAGAAAACAATAGCTGCAGAAGGAAAATGGTCGAAATTGTTGAGGTGGCATTTCCTCTTTACTTTCGCGGCTGCTGGCCATGTGTTGAAATCTATTTTTAAACACAGCACAAACAGCGATTGATGAACAAAAAGCAAAGCTTTAAAGATTCAAAGATTCATAAATCATGGCAGAGATAAAGGAAACTGATGTTTCTTAATTTTTTAATATAAGAGCCAGACATAAAAGTAAATTTGCAATGATGTCAGTGCCAATTATAAAATATCATACTAGTATTCATGAATTAATGATGATGAATTTATTTCAAACGTGTGATTTAGTCTGTAAAAAGGTCCAGTATATTTAATTTAGGCCGATTTTGGATTTATATATTAGTAAAAGCTTAATATGCTGTCCGTAAATATGTCAATAAAAGTGTATACTTGCAGTACAATAAAAGTAATTTGGTTTTCCTACCCATAGAACAGTTCTTACTTATATATAAGAATATACACAGAGCAAGGCTTTGCTCACTGTTAGCTGCCATCTCACACAGCCAAATTTCTAAGGAAGCCTGGTGTTGACAATCCAGTCCTTAAATCAACCAACGAAGAAGAAGGTGTAAGAAGTATCCCGGTTCATGTGCGCAGGCCACCGTAGTTCACTGTCAAGCTTGGGAGAGGGAGGGTCAGCGAATGATCGCTGCAATCTAAAATCTGATTTTTTACACTCTGTACCTGATGATGCTATTTTAGAGAGCAACCATCCTGTCACATGTCTTCTGTTCTCTCCGTTAACATCTTTTTCCGAAACGTCCGACCGGAATTGAACTCTCTCGAGAAGATTGTTCCCACAGTTCCCACCCTCTTGTGTTTGCGTTAAGCATTCAGTCCCGTAAAACTACTTTTTTCCGAAACGACTTTCCCAGCGATATTGAACTGGCGAAGACAATATTGCTCAATCACGGCCTTAAGCATCCCGATTGGGCCTCCAGCAGCAGGTAGGTAATTGGAAATGCAATGAAGTCGGCTCGCTGCGACTCAAACGGCTCTTTGCGAGTTCTGTCACGACTGCGATCCCGCCAAGCGTCTTCCCGAGACGCGGCTCGGACTCTGCAGAGCATGCGGCGTCGCCGCTGTCACGGCTAATCTCAGCGGCGTCTGCGGCAGCTGCCGACAAGACGTCGCTGCTCATCTGCAGCGCTGGGCTTCCTGGATCTGCAAGAGGAGTGGATTCGGTGTCAACATCGATTAGAGCGGCGGGTAATTGAAAGTGAGTGCTAATAGACTCTCTGCCACATTGGGGTGGGGAGGGGGGGCCCACTGCAGTGGATAGAAGTTCAAAGAGGGAATTCTGGGACGAACTGCTGCAGAGGCACGACGTGCACAAGTGGGTTGTTTTTGGTTCAAACATGGGAGGAAAAAAAAGAAAGATTTATGATGGACGATTTTAATTCTCTGTTTGTTTGTTTTTTTTACTTTGACCTCCGCTTGTGTCTGAGTGACTCAGCTCAGGTACATTGTGAAAGTTCGAGGTTGAATGGAAAAAAAATGAGTTCTAGAGAAAAATATAATTCCTTCTCATGTGCTGTGTTGTGAATTGAACTCAGAATCAACCTTGTACATGCAAGACTGGCAATTTTCCTCTCACAGTGCTGGGATCAATGAGTTGAAATTGTACGTACACAACCAATTTCTACTTATGTATTATTTCGCATGGCAAATTGCAAGACCATTGAATGTGTTTAATCCTGCAAGCTTAGAAAGGGTTTAATAAAACAAGGATCATAATCAACAACAGAGCAAAGTTAGATAAAGGTAGAGTTGGCTCGTGACTTCCTGTCTTATTTTGAAACCCTGTTTCCTCATGTGTCATTCTGCTTGCTTTTCCCTTTTGTGTTTCCCTCCATGTCTGATTAGCCTTGCTCGCCCTGATTAGGTTCACCTGTTCCCCATTACCTTGTGTGCGTATAGTGTGCGTCTCCCTTTGTCCTGTGCCAGTTTGTCTCGTTATCACAAAAGAGAACCAGCGCCTTCGTGTCATGGAAACCCAGGCCGTGACTCTTTGCTTTGTCTTGAGTTTTTGTTTGTTACTTTGTGCATTTTGAAATGTTTTCTGTTCCTTCTTCCTAATAAGAGTGGTTTTTTTGGACTTTTGTGAAACAAATACTCTTTAATTTGAAACTTTGGTTTTTGACTCACGCTTTTGGGTTCAGTCCTTGTCCATTCCAGACAGTCTACAGTTTTTGCAGAACTTTTTTTTTCTTAGTTTTTTTTTACTACAGCACCAAAAAGGTTAATTTTGCACAATATGCTTCTGCAAGACTAAGGATTTACTGGAGTGCCTTTTCATATCAGATTCTTTGCTTATAAAAACAATGGCGAATACTGACAACACTCGAGTCAACAAAATAAAAAAAATAATCCTGACATTTTTCTTTGAGCCAAAAAGATATAACTGGCCAAATTAAACAACTGTTTTGTCCTGTCATCATCTGCGCTTTGCAACGTCCCATCACTGTGAAGAGACACTCAGAGATGCTCTCAACTTGTCAAAGGGACAGAACAAAAGGCTTGAGTTGCTCTTTGTTCCCTTGGAATATTTTTAAATTTCAGCACCCGACAAAATGATTCCTGATCTCATCTGAGCTATCAAAGATCCCTGTTTTTATTGTTGTCGCTTTAATTGAACTTGAGCTGCATGGTTAGAGAACTCTATATGTTGGCCCTGAGACAACCCTGGTGTGATGTAAAGTCAATGATTAAGGGTTGGGTTTTTTTGTTTGCTTGTTTGTTTAGTTTTTCTTTCAGCATTGGGTCATGTAACCATATTTTCAATTCCCAAGCCAGAAAGTAACATTTTCTAACTATGAACTTGCTACAGGGTCGATAGTTTGAAGATCTTTTATCGTCAGTATGAGAGCATAACGGAATTCTGAGGTGTCGCTTTCACACCGAAAGATTAAAAAAATAAAAAATAAATTAATATAAATATACTGAACAGTACTGAGTCTGTCATCACACACACATTGATGATACAATCATCAGTCGTGTCACAATGTGAGACCATTCCAGTCTTGCAGAGAGGGTTGCATCGACCTGTGACACATCGTCAGCTGTGCGTTGCTGCCGTCATTTGTGTTACTGCCACAAGAAGGGCAACATAAAGTGATTTGTGGCAGAAGTGCACGTGGCAGCCGTGGCAGCGGGGTTGTCGATGGCAAAAAAAAGAAAAAAGAAAAGGAAAATATCCAGAAAGGGCAGAGCCAGGCCCTTTACACAAGTATGGATCGTTTTCGCCGCAGTTTGAAGTTGAATCGTTGTTAAACAAAGGTCGACAGCAACCACGACCTTGTAACGGAGGTATTATTAGACTTTGTGCTGTGATGTTTTGATCAACCCTGATGAAGTCAGAGCTGTAATCAAGACCGCTGAAGATCTCAAATGTGCCTGCATGAGAGCAACTCTGCAGGCGAGTGGAGGAATGAGAGGCGGCACTGCGGTGATAAACTGCCTGCACGAGAGCCCAGCTACTGTCTGGAATGTTTATCGGCCCGTATTTATATCCAGTCCCGTACAAATAAAGGCCACTTAATGTAGAACGCGTTCCACTAAATGAAGCCATTATTCTGAGCGATGTTTTTTTCTTCTTCTTCTTCTTTTTCTTCTTCTTCCCCGTGTTTTGTTTCTCCGACCAACGCTGGAACATGACTGGAATTAATCTTGCGAGGTGCAGCAGGAGCGGAGGAAGAAGCATCCCAGGGGTGTCCACCTTAAACGGCGCTGTTATTGGAACGCATTAAAGGCAAAGAAAGCCATTAGCTTCTCACGGTGTCAAGACTTTCATGAGAAGATGAGAAGTCACATGTAACCGGCCTCATTTCTCCAGAGGAGTTCTGCGACGACGACGACGACGACGATGACAATGATGATGATGGTTCATCATCATCTGAAGAGTTTATTCAGATCAGTATTTGATATGCCAAAAGGGACAAGGACACCCTATGGCAAAAAAATAACAAGAAGAAAATTAATTCATTTAACCAAGCAAAAGAACCAGTGAAAGTGCATCAGTATTTTGTAAACATGATAAAGGACGTTAAATGTTTTAATTGGGCCTTTTTATAGCCCTGATTAATATTCAAGTCCACAAGAATAATTATCACAAATGGGAATAATGTAGTCGTCTTTTGTTACACTTAACACAACAGGTGCAATAATCTCAATTTCACATATTATTTAGATCCCTCAGAGGATTCCGATTCAGCGTTTAATCACACTGCACATTAAAAGAACCTGATAAGGACGAAAGGGAAATGGATACAGTATTTCTGTTGTTTGTAACCCGGCACTGATCGCGCTGAGAGTCTTAAAGTCTTAATATTGAGGTCTCAGAGGAAAGCAGAGCGAATAAACAGTCACAATCAGCTCAATTAAATTTCCCATGTTGAAAAAAAAATGCAATAACAATCGTTCTGAATAATATCCTGTGAACATCCCAGCCGGAAGTAAAGTTCGTCTTTACTTGCCTTGCTAGCTCCACTTACCTGATTACCTGAATTAGCTTATTTCAGGATATCCAATCACAATTTGCACCCATGACTTTGCGGACCTGGCCCTCAGACTGTCAACAAACAGCTGGAATTGTGTCATCAACACATGCACATGGCTTTTGGCAGATGTCTGCAAATCATTTGTATTCAGACGCAGTGGGGGTAATACACACCCTTGAGGGACGCCTGCGTTCTAGATTTGAGCCGTTCTTATTTTACCCTTTGCCCTCCCAGGGTTTAGAAATCCAGGAAATGGGGTATGAGGTCCACATGGGAGTTCAAACCAGGACTGTGCTCCAAGAACTTTGAGGATGTGCACATCAAACTCCAATTGTGGAAGATGGAACAACCTGTCCACAATGTATGTGAATACACTGGACGCACAGCAGCGTCAAACCGCCAGAGTGGCCTCTCAGTGCAGCACCATGCATGCCATGTGAACGCACATGGTGGTAAACACAAAGCACCAAACACACAGGCTGCTAAAACCAGAGATAGTTCCTGTTGCTTTTTTGCGTTTGGAAACAACAGAGGTTTGTGCCTGTATGTCAAAAGTTGGACTTTAGAAGAGACAAGACTAACAAGAACTAAATCATTTCAAGCCTGCTGACACTGACAGCATGTTAACAACTTCACCTGATTCATTTCACCCCATGGAAACAAATTCCCACACAATTTTCTAGTTCCATCAAAAAAAAAAAAAAAAAAAAAAAAAACGGAAGGTTAACTTCCTTCATCTTTGATGCATGAGAATAAAAATATATGTAAATAGATTGGATTAAGTGCAACAACAGTCTTCACCGACTCCTCAGAATGAGATTAGCCAAATTTATCTGCAACGCTGGAACGAGAGAAGCTTTCCACCAGTCGTGCATTGCTGGCGTCTTAAAATTGAGAAGTGCAGCAGGTAGTTTAATAAACAGCAGTACTGCAAGGCATAAAAATAAAAAAGTTATTGAGGAGCTGCTGGTGGGGACTAATCCATTCTTCCTGTCCCCGGCTTCCGAGGGCCATCACACCAGCGCTGCGAGGTCTTTGGTCGTCCACCGTTTGCTGTAAAACACGTGTGGGAAAACTTGGCAGCTGGATTTTTAATGGAGGTTGTTTAGTGTGTCAACCAGGAGGTAACTCGACAGAAAACAATTTTTTGACCCCTTTGGAAGGTGAGCAAGAGCTTTTTTTTGCAAGTTCTGATAGGCAGGTAGGAGACCAAGGGGGATTCAATCTCAGTAGTTGGGGGTTGGGAGGGTGAGGTGTCTGGTTCAAAGGTCAGTCGCTAGGAAGGCAAGCAAGCGGTGCTGTTGGGGAAAGTCGATTTAGGGAGCTGCCATGCTGTAACACGGTCGCAAATGAGGCTCTGGAGCAGGAGAGTGAGGACGGATCTTAGGGGGAAGGAAAGAAACCTGGATCTCAGCGACTCAAGTTCAGTCTTAGACCATCAGACCAGGTTACGTCGTTTTAGTTTTATTTGTTAAAGAAACAACAGGGTTCACAGGTGTCCTAGCGTCTATTTTAGTGAGTCAAGAAGTGCTGCTGAATGAAGGAATACTTGTGTGTAGAAATACTTGTGGGATTTATTCCTGAAAATAATGACGGGGTACAAGTGCAGTTGACTTCTGACCGGACACAGCAGCTGATATACTGTTAAAATGTTAAGTCCAAATTCTTGCACATTCACCTCCAAAAGCTGAAGAACTAATCATTTAAATCACTCTTATTTGGCTGTGGCTACATGTTTGTAGTTTTTATTTTATTTTATTTTATTTTATTTTATTTTATGCATAAAGAGCAAAGCCTACATCTGTGTTATTACATTCTACAGCCGGCACCAAAACAACAAAAAGGTTTGCAGTTTTTGTGGAGAGACTCGGTGTTGCGAGAACACATTGGGAATCTAATCTTCGTCTTGCTTTTCAGCTGTGTGTTTATGGAACATGAAACAAACTCAAATATCATCATGTTCATTTTTGGGGGTGTCATAAGGCCTATTGCGTCTTCCCGAAATTTAATGCATGACGTTTTCCTCACACATTACTGTCACTTAACTTGGCCACTCCTCATCATTTACATTCAAAGTAATTTCAACATACTGCAAGCGAGTACCAGGTCGTCTAAATGAAGGAATAACCTTGTTTCAGTGATGGACCTCTTCATCATCTTCTTTAGTCACCGTTTAAAGTTTCATTTGTGTCTGGTTTTTGGTCCGCTTTTCAAATCAGAAGCTCAAAGTCCAGCAGAACCACATGGCAACACAGCCTGGCCAAAACGCCGGGAATCAGAACTATCACAAGAGTCACCCGACACTCAGATCCCTTTTCTCTGAAATTCAAAAGACACTTTGAAAAAAGGGGGAAACGAAATATGTAAGATCTTGAAATGGGGACAGACGTGATAGATTTAAGTCAATGAAACTCGTTGTTGTTGTTGTTGTTGCTCCCAGACTGCAGAATAACCACTTGTCTGAAGTTTTGTTCAACCTCCTGCACTTTCCCCAACTCAAAGTCGACTTCCTGACACTTTCAGCCGGAAGTCTGGCGGGCTAAACCTGACTGGCTGGAATGGCTGAAAACAAGCCGCGACTATCCTGCAAATCTGAGGAGACTGTCAAGACACGGAGAGACCGGCGTGTTTGGCCCCCGGCTGGCGTGAATTCATGTGTTTCACTTGCAGCAGAAGCGCTACGACTGATGATGCTGGCTGCACCGATAGCTCCTAAACGCTCTTTGTATGGCGAAGCTAATGTGTCCGTGAGCACTTGTCAGTGACAAGTTGGCAGTCTGCTGGGAGCTGCTTGGCTCTGCATGTGTCATCTGATAAATCTGCTGCTGCCTCCCCTGGTGCTGAGGAATGTTGGCTCCTGTCCCTGTTCCAGTGGTGGGGCGAGACGGCTCCGGAAACAAAGTCTGATCTGCGCCATCCTTCACGGAGGGGAAGGTGAAACAAGTCGGCCGTAATTAGAATTAATGCGCGGATGGCAAATAAAAAAAATGAAGCGTCACAACACGGATCAGCTGTTCTAATGGATCGCTTCTCCGCTTGTTTTACAGGTCAGAGACTGATGAGCCCCTCGAGAGCCACGCTGGGTGATGGATTTTCATCTGTCTGCCAGGAAAAAAAAAAAAAAAAAAAGATCAACGCCCCAAACGCCATGGAACAGAGAGTGAAATTTAAAAATGAAATAAAAGGCGCTAAGACACATGGTTCCCAGCTGCTGTGGCACAAACACACAGCTGCAATGAAGTGCTGACATATGATCACAGTAACACCAGTCTTATCAGAGTTCTTCCCCGATGTTCCCACAGCATCCTAAGATCAGAAAAGTCAACCAAAGTCAGTCCTTCCACAAAAAGGCAGTTTTTTTGTGATTGTTGTTGCAAAAATCCTTAATTACACAGAACATTTTATTGATGATGATGATGATGATGGTGATGGTGCTGATTACGATGATGATGATGATGATGATGATTACGATGATGATGATGGTGATGATGATGTTGATGGTGCTGATTACGATGATGGTGATGATGATGATAATTATTATGATGATGATGGTGATAGCGATGATGGTGATGGTGATAATGGTAATGATGGCAATGGTTATGATGATGAAGATGATGAGTATGTTGATAGATATAGCTGGTTTTTCAGTCTTCAGTATTCAACGCTGCCCCTTGTACCAAGAAAGTTTTCAAATCACGGCACTCAGCCACACTTCCGTGTCGAATTGCTTCTGCTTGTACGCCGCCTTTATGTGAATTCTTCACATTTATATTACTCTTCATAAACTTGTGTTTCTCCAAAACATTGTATAAATGGAAATGAATTCCGCGTCTCCACTTTCTTCATTTGGGAGATAAAGACAAGAGCCGTGTCTGTGAGTCTTCTCCCCAGACTCAGAGTAGAGCTGCCTTGGAGAGAAAGTTCTTTGAAAAACACATCTGCGACACTCATTCCTTTTTTTATACATCAGTAGAGAAAACAAAAAAAGCACTTTTTTTTTCTTCAACCTTATTAAGACTGAAGAAGAAAAATCGATTGCTCACCAAAAGGTCCGTCAGAGCCTAACTGCTCCAGAGCACTGCTGCATTGTTCATGGCAAACTTCTTTCTGCTTCTTTGCACTTTTTTCGGTTTGCATTTCCAGCGAAACCATTTCAAACTGGCCACAGCGACTGATCACGCCGTCCGCAGAGTCTGTGCGCAGCGCACAAATGAAATGGAACTACCTTCCTCCGGCGGACAACATCGAACGCACTCCATCTCCCGCACATGGCTACAACATCCTGCTCAAGCCGCTTTGTGTTTGTCTGTGGGGGGAAATTCCATTTCATACGTTTGGCTCGAAGAAGATAAGAGACTTAATGAAGTTGGAGATAAGTAATTAAATTTCTCTGCCACCTCGGTGTGGAGAGATAAGAGCCTAATGGAAGCGGGGAGAGCGCTGGCTGAAGCAGAGGGAGAGAGTCCAGCTTCTCGCTTCTCGTGGATGGATTTCCGTTGGTCAATAATTAAAACCCGTTTTTGGGGATGAGGAGACGCGGTGCGACGCTGTGATTCGCTCGTTTTGTTGTCTCGCCACGCAGCTTTGGCTCGTTGACTCTGCCCGTGATACACACAAATTGGCCGGTGGAGCCGATGGAAGTCGCCAAGGTTTAATTAGAAATCTGCAGATGCCGCCTGAGAAATGGGGGCGGGGGGGAAGGAAGCGAGCCCTGTTTGCTGACACCTCTCCAAAATCAGATTGAAGCGGCTCCGCCTGCTTCCATCGAAACACCAGTTTGGTGCCGTTGTACCAAAACTAAATGAATAAATTAATACATTCCTTTTGTTGAATCCAGCAGAATGCTGCAGACTTGTTTTGACAGACAATAATGATCCAGTCGAGATCAAACCAGCAGTTGTTTTGTCTTTCTTTTCCCCCACCATATCACTTAATGATTTATTTACCCAACAGTTTGTCTTTTTTGACTCGAGCTTTCACATCGACACACATTTGATATTCAGCAGGTATCAACGATCAGCCTCAGTAAGAGTCTTTTTATTTATTATTTCTTTGGCTGTCAAGCTGTCATTTAGAACTCGGGTCTGTCTGCGTGCCGTAACCATGGAGACAGCGGCGGCGGCGACGGCGACGCCAGCGACGGCGGGCTTCGGGAAGTGGCGACGTCAGCTGCCGCGTGATGTCCCGTCGGGTTTGAAAGGACAAACTGCAGGAGACTCGTCAGCAGTTCTTCCCGGTGCCGCGCCGCTCTTCCAGGAACGCCGGCCCGATAAAACAAAAGGATCTGTTTTCATATTACTGTTGTCTCTCCCTTTTACCGTCCGCTTCTGCTCCGCTGTTTTTCTCTGCGAGTCATGACAAAGCAAAGTGTCGTGTGCCCCAGGAAACTGACTACAGTTGGCGACTAAACTGGACAAAATGGACATTAAATATTTTTTTGTTACTGGAAATATAGGCCAATACAAAACTTTGATCGGTTTGTAAATCTATAAATTTAGAACTCTTTTCCATATTGGTGTTTATATATATATATATATATATATATATATATATATATATATATATATATTTTTTTTAATTATATATAGCGATCTGTATTTTTATGTGTATTTTATGTCATTGTATCATTGTTGGAGGATCGAGGAAAATAAATAAACTGAAACTATTGACACTCTTTTATTTTTTTTGAGCATTTCTGGCGGTTGGTCCTGTCCAAACAAGACAATAGAATGCAGGTATTTGGCCTTCTTCTTGCAAACAGGGAAGTTCCACAGATCATTATAATTCAGTCAACAGTTGCCATTAGGGAAAGTTCTCAATTTTAATTGCA
The DNA here is from genome assembly GCA_009823395.1 of Thamnaconus septentrionalis. Taxonomy (NCBI): domain Eukaryota; kingdom Metazoa; phylum Chordata; class Actinopteri; order Tetraodontiformes; family Monacanthidae; genus Thamnaconus; species Thamnaconus septentrionalis. The sequence goes on along the minus strand of CM020505.1, from coordinate 15,544,363 downwards.
GTAGACCTGAGAAGAAAAATAACAGGAAGATGCTAGCAGTAACCGGCTTTACCGGAGCTCTTATCAAGGCCGCTTGGAGAGAGACAGAACTTATTGCCAACGTAGCAGGCATGCTAATACCTTGAGCAGCAGCTGCACTGCTCACAACATGGACCGGCTTCTGATTCAGGGCTGCCAGCGGTGGCTTCTTGTCCTCGTGCCTCCTAATCCATATGGGAAGCTGATCGACGACGGAACTGACTGAAATTTTAAACGCCAATTGTGAACACTGTGTACCCTTGGCGAGATGAACTACATTTGGCTGGTCGCCGCGCAGGATTAGCAAATCCCTCCGAGAGCAAAAAGTCATTTTACCCTTCACCCCCCCTCACCGGTGCAGCTACTTGAGTGCGAAAAGGCCGAATCCATTCAGGCGCTCTTGCCCGTTTGAAGGTCTCTGGCAGAGGGGCAAGCCGTGAGCAGTAATTATGGAAAAAACGGACGTAAAAGTCAACGGTAGAAAAAGACTGCCGCGGCGTGTTCCCCACGAGGTCAGCAAAAAAAACAAAAAAACATCTTAACTGGCAGGCAGATTGGAATCGCAGCAGAGCCTCTTAAGGCTCTGATTTTTTTTTTTCTCCCCCAGCGGTTCAGGAGTTCAGGAAACAGCTGAAAGTAAAGCAGAGTAATAACTGCGCCACATCAATCTGCTGCACGCTGAAGTAATTGCTGTTCCGCTACACGCGCCTCCAAAGCAAAGAACATTTGAGGGCTAATCCAACACGGATGATCTAACCTTACACATATTCCTGCACGCTTGCAGCGGCGGCACAGGACCGATGAGGAGTAAATTACTGGGTCTGATCTTCGCCGCACGGCCACGGTTCCTTTCCGCTCGCAGGGTTTTGTGGGAATGGTGTGAAGCTGATAATAAAGTGAATCCTGCACAACTGCCGCTGAGTGATATATACTTTTTTTTTTTTTTTTCCTTTTTGCAGCCGAGCGGAGTGTGACAGATGGAAATGTTAGTGGAAAAAAAGGGGGGTTTGAACAGCTTGCCTCCACATAGTCACACACACACACACACACACACACACACAGTGCGTTCCAGTCCAAAGGAAGTCCTGAAACTGTCTGCTGCCAGCCCATGAAATAAGCTGATCCCACACTGTTCCACCATGTGCTTTAATTTTGGGCTTCAGTGGTCAGAACTTCATTCTGTGACCCGGTTTCCCTCGGCTTAACTTCAGACTCATGCAGCTTTTTCTTCCCTCCTCTCTGCTTTTTCAACACTTCAAAAATTGCCTTTTTCAAAGGCTCCTCTCTGTCGGTGAACACTGATGCCGTCTTCTTACTCATTAGTTCCTTAATCAGGAAGGGAATTTGATTAAGTACAGGCCGGTAGCATAAAGACGTGTCATTGTTGAAATAAAAGGGTAGAAAAATTCTGCTCATTTTGCACTGACCTTTATGGGTAATCAAGTGGATTGTATGTTTACAGTGTATTAGCAAAAGGAACACGACTGTCACAAGAAAAGACGAGAAAAATACATTTTGTTAGCATTTATTTTTTTGTCTTTTCAAATGCATTGAAGATCCAAGACGGCACCAGTTTTAGCAGGAGGCTGTAAGCAGAGAACTGCAAAGCTTAATAGGCAATGAAATAAAAATGATACAACAATTGACATATGGCGATAGTTTTCTACACTATGAAGGATGGTGGTGACCGGCTGTCAATATTCCTGGTCGGTGTGCTGGCCGAGTGGAGCTGGAGTCGGCACTGGGCCCAGGCTGGCGCAGCTGGAACGTCTCCAGAAGCATCCTCAGGCCGAGGCCACGTCGTGACGTGTCGCGTGCCGCCGCCTGCCAAGATTATGTCATGAGAAATAGGCCTCGTACCGATGCTTCTTGTTTGCGACGCCGCTGATTGAATATGGGCCGAGGACGGCCGTGGGCTGAGACTGAACCCGATTTCAGCAGCTACTCCCACCGCGCTGCTTCCCAAATCCGCCTCCTGTCGTCGATCCACCGTGTCCCAGTTGAGCTCAGAGACGCAGAATACATCAGGAAACTGTTTTGGTCGCAGCTGTGTGTCTGGTCGCAAAATACAAGCCTTTGCTCCGCCAAATGAGAACCTTTTGGTTACCTACCTTGTAATCGCCTTCGCTCAGATAACTTAGATTGACATTGTGTGATTACGGTCTTTCAGTTCGGCCACCTCAGATAAACAAACACAAGTGGCTGCAATGGACAGAGACTGAACTTTTGTGACTTTTTGTGATCGATAAATCTGCCAGTTCTTTTTTTTTTTTTTTTTTTTTTTGGGGGGGATTTTTTTGACTCGATCAAATGATTATTGGACGGGTGCAAAAAAACAACCACATAAAGTATAAAAATATGTAAAAATACCAACATAAAAACAGCAACAACAGAATTAAAGTAGAAGAATCAGTGTTTAGCAGGAGTGAAATTAAGAAAATAAAACTTTGTTTCTGGTAAATTGTGCTAGAATATATATATATATATATATATATATATATATATATATATATATATATATATATATTATCGATTTGAGTTGATTACTTAGTTTTGATCACATTCTGTATATTGAGTTTACAGCGTGCATGACCTTGTACATCAGAGCTATATTATTATCATTATTATTACCATTATTTAATCCCACTCTGCTGTTTATTGTTTGCAGCATCAAACTGCTGCTGCTTGAACCGGTTGGTATGTCGATTTTATTTTTCCTATAAACTAGAGTTGGTACTTCCGACAGAACTACCTTTTCTTCATCGCTGCACAGAAGTAAGACGTCCTAGCCGCTATTTTTGCCTCAGTAAAACAGCACCCGCTGCTGAGGTGTCTGGGAAAGTAGTGAGGAGGTGTCAGAAACTGGGCTGAGGCGCACACATGCCAAATCTTCACCCTTTTATTTATTTTTGCAGAGGGAGTTCTCCTTCACGTTCGAGCCAAAAAAGAGCACCTGAAAATGTCAGTGAGGCCACTACCTTTGACTGGAGTTAGAATCAAAAACAGGATGCAGATGCACCAAGTGCCTGTATGGCTTTGTGATCGTCGTCGATGTTAATCAATTCTTATTCATGACCACAATTCAAAACAGAGCTGCTAAAATGGGCTCAGCGGGAAAAGTATTGCAATATTGCAGGTCCCACTTGTGCAAAGTCGAACCAAAGAATGAGCAAGGTGGGTTGGTGAGCAGTGAGTGATTCACTATTGGACATTCAATCAGCAGGTTTGTCATTCCTTTTCCACTCAGTCAGTTTTGCTCTTTTACTCTTCCCGCTATGCGCTTAATATCCCTCCTACAATGATTTAAGAGAAGCAGAGCACTTGACACCGGCTCCAATATCTCTGAATAAAGGGTACAAAGAGGTGTCTCAGGTGAAAATTTGAAGATTTGCAATGCGCAGACTTTTACCTTTGGAAAACCCGAAATAATCCATTGGACAAGATTGATGGTGTGTTTTTTGTTGTTGTTTTTTTTCTTTCTTTCTTTTATTGACGCAGACCGAGCTGCTGGCTGGCTGCTTAAAAAGAAATTACTCTTGCCGTCCGGGATCTCCACCCCTCTCCGCTCTAAGTCAAGAGGCCATTAGTAACGCAGTGACAGACTCCATTCCGCGGCGGATATAAACGACCCTTCACTGACCTTGTTTGATTACATCGCCGCTCGCCATTTCTCTTATCGCGCGTCGAGGGGCAAGAAGCTCCTTATTCAAGTTACTTACCTTTGCATCCGCCACCAGTCGCATGAAGTGTCTCTGTTTGTTTGGCTTGGTGTTAGCTTTGGGTTTTTTTTTTAATGAAAAATGGGATAATTCATCTTCACCTGGGAGAAAAATAAAGGTTTTAACTGCCTCATGATGCAGAAACCTGAAAATATGAACGCATCCACAGCTGATAGTAGATCCATGATACAGTTAAGTGACTCTTTCCAGCAGTACTGGCTCCATATAGTAGACTTTGTTAACCTGACAAGCTAAACGGAGCGTAAAAATAGCACAAATTCAAGATAACGGAAGGTGTTTTCACGTAGGCTGGGTACCAGAACATCTTCACTAGTTTGTGGTTGCAGTCAAACTCTGACGAGATGAACTCAAATAATGTTTGCATTTCCAGCTACAAACGCAATCGCTGTTTTTTTCTTTTGCCGCCGCCGTGCTTGTTTTGGTGCGTCGTTGCACATCAATGACATTGAATGCACGGCTGCATCATCAATCTGCGACATCGTTGTTTTTGGTTGTTTTTCTAAATTTCAGACATTATGTGGATAATAAGAAGTTTTTAGCTTGCAAAATATTTCGGAAAAGTAATGGAATCGTGGGCGACACAGTGGCGCAGTGGTTAGCGCTGCCGTCTCACAGCAAGTAGGTCGTAGGTTCGATTCTGGGGCCCGGGCCTGGGACCTTTCTGTGTGGAGTTTGCATGTTCTCCCTGTGTCTGCGTGGGTTCTCTCCGGGTTCTCCGGCTTCCTCCCACACTCCAAAAACATGCATGTGAGGTCAATTGAACACTGTAAATTGTCCATAGGTGTGCATGTGAGTGTGAATGGTTGTTTGTTTCTATGTGGCCCTGCGATGAACTGGCGACTTGTCCAGGGTGTCACCCTGCCTTCGCCCTAAGACAGCTGGGAGAGGCTCCAGCAGACCCCCGTGACCCTCAATCGGAATAAGCGGGTACAGAAGATGAATGAATGAATGAATAATGGAATCGTTACTTGATAAAGTAATCCCGTTACATTAGTCCATTACTCAAAAAGTACTTTAATTACAGTAGTGGATTACTTAGTCTTAGATTACTTGCCAACACTGGGCATTATACACTAGAATGTATGATGTATGATATATATACAGTATATGCCACTTGTAAAAAAATCCACTTGTAAAAGTTCACTGAAAAATGTAACAATGTAGCTAATTTGCATCAAGTTCACTGAATTCATTTTTAACTCTTAAGAAAGAGAATAATAAGGACATCGATTTTTACAAACCACAGCACATGCTGTACTTGTTTCAGCAGGATCACATTGCAATTTTCAAGGACACACACACACACACACACACACACACACACACACACACACGCACGCACACAAAGAGAGATTGAATTCCAATATTATTATTTTTTTGTGCCATGGACGTGCACGCATTACCAATCAAGCGACTGTAGTGTGACAGGACGGGGAGGGGATGGTGGAGACGCGGCCACTAATCTTGTTTTCCGGCGACGCCTCCCGAGCGGCGGGGCGGCAACCGTGGAGAAGCGGATAGAAGACGGGAGGCTGTGATACGGACATACCCGCTCGATTCACACCGCCACTGAAAAGGCATCGCTGGCAGCTCGGATCTTGTCTGTGCTCTCCCGAGATAAGGGACGGCAGGGTAAGCTGACCTCTCGGTGTGAAGCGCCGGTCTGAGTGGCATCTCTGATTGGCCCGGTTCAAGTCCTCCGTGTCGGCGTCGATGCCGACGGAGGAAAAGCACGGACTCGGCTATGGGGCCGAATTATCAAAACATCTAAACAGTGGTGCTTGGAGGCGTTACAGTATAGAGCAGCTGGCATGGCAGATCACACAAGTGGAGCTCACTCAAACACACAAGCAACCGTTCCACATGTCACACCAAACTGCCTTGTTCAGTCTTTCTGTCTACAGTCAAGCAGCTTCTTCTTGTAGATGATCTTCATTTGACTGACTTGACTCATTTGCCCAAATGAATCAAACGATGCTATTGGATGTGTTGGTTTATTTTATTTTTGTATATTTATCCATCCATCCATTTTCAATACCCGCCTCTTCCTGCGCTCACGGAGTCTCTCCCAGCTGTCACAGGGCGAAGGCAGAATGACACCCCTCGCCAGTTCATCGCAGGGCCACAGAGAGACCAACAACCATTCGCACTCACATGCACACCTACGCACAATTCACAGTTTCCAATTCACCTCACAAGCATGTTTTTGGACTGTGAGAGGAAGCTGGAGAACCCGGAGAGAACCCACACAGACACAGGGGGATCATGCAAACTCCATGCAGAAAAGTCCCAGGCCCGGAATGGAGCCCACGACCTTCTTGCTGTGAGGTAATTTAGCATCCAATCCACCAGGGGGCGTCCTACACAACCACTTAGGGACAGAGGATGTAAATTTTCAGCTCTGCTAGCTCTTGCATGTTTACAAAAGTACTTATCCCTTTCAAATAAGTATTTACAATAAATAATAAAAAGGTTGTGATTGCCTAGAAATTTCACTGCACGTAAATGTCGACCGTGGTGCAACACTGCGGCTGACAAAGAAAAAACTCTCAGCTTTCATTCTTCCACTGGTCTTTTTTCCTTTGAGATGTAACCCAGAGCAAACTTCACAGCATCGCAATCATGCAAATACTGTCACGGCTTTTCCTGTTTGGATCCTTCAAAGCAGCACTGGCTCTGCAGCAGGCCCGTAAATATTAAAAGGCAGTAATAACACGGCTTTGTAATCATTAATTCTCTAAACACATTACAGGAAACAAACTTAATTATCGGGCGCGCACTCGAAGCTGTTATTTGCTTGATTGTTATCCTTAAAAAAAAAACTCCCCTGATCTGCATAAATGACTAAAGCGAAAAGGCTCCAGTGCAAACTTTGCCTAAAGGTCGTTCACTCGCAGCTCCGGAGTCTGAAGGCAGTGACCTCACACTGCAAACAGCCAGATCCCGATGACAAACAAGCAGTTCCGTGTTTGCCCTGCAAGCTGAGCAGCTCAGATAATCCCCCCCCCCCCCTACTTTTGCAGCGAAACAAAAAAAAAAGAAAAAAAAGAAAGAAACACCAACAAACAAGAAGTCAACGAAGCCTCCGCCGTTGGTGGCCCCGTCGGCACTGTCAGAGGTCAGCTGCTGGGGGCTCGAGGGAGCCGCTATGCTAATGTTAGCCGGCATGTTTGTTCTCAGGGTTTATGCGCTAGCTGGAAGAAAACTGTGTCACAATTTTGTTCCACCCCAGAGCCCCGATGAGGGCGATGATGGAAGCGTGGCGGGAGATTCACAGGGCATCACATGGCTCCTGATTTCAGCATGAGTGCTTCAGATTCTCAGAGAAAAAAATCCCGTTAACCTCACAGGGCGACGGGATCGCACGGATTTCAACTGCATCCATCATGATGTCTGACGCACCACGGTGGACCTGATACGAACTGTGAAGGGCTGACAGGATGGGATTCATGACTAAAATAAAGGATAAAATAAACAGAGTTTTCATCCTTTCGTCCTATTTTTTTTTTTTTTTTTCTTGATTCTCACTGACAAAGTAAATAATCACCGGGAATACTAGTAATTTCTTTTTCTCAAAAAAAATAAGCTATTTTTAGAATTCTGTATGGAGATGATGTAGCCTGTAGTGATAAGTGCTAAAAACAACCCCATGCTGAAATCATCAGCCGCTCAGAGGAAATGATCCATCTGTCACTTTGCATTTCCTGTTTGTTTCCTGCCGCCGCCGACGAGCCGGACAGTCGTTCGTGTCGCCGCCTCGTCGCTCAAACCCTCCAGGATGCAGTGACGGCGCGGTGAATTTGACTCGCGTCTCGCAAAACCACCGTTTGCTTCGCCACAGAGTCAAACAACTGCTTTTTACTTGACACACAGGCAGTTTTTTTTTGTTTTGTTTTGTTTTTGCTGAAGCAATCATGTTTTTCAAATCTCTTTTTTTTCCCATGCTGTGATTTGCTGTGCAAATGCTTCACTTTGTGCAGAGGAAGCAGCTCTGAGGCGCCCGAGGCTCATCAGCGGACATTCTCAGGGACTTCTTTTCTCTCTTTCTATCTCTCTCTCTTTTTCTTTTTCTTTTTTTGCATCACTAGTTTGACGTTGCACATAGAATTAACTCCACTTGACAGGTTCAGTGTAGTGAAAGAATATGTTTCCTAAAAGCTTTGCCTCAGCGCTGTTTATTTTTTTGGTTTGTTTTGGTTTGTTTTTCCTGTTTGGATGTCACTGGAGTTCCTCAACAGAAGCAGGTCCATGTCGGAAGCGTCACAATCCTGAAGAGCTCAAGAAAGCCGTTCGTCTGGCAGAGGGAGCTCAGTGTTTCTGACAGATGCAAAACTGCACTGTGCAGAGGAAGCAGAACCTTGCAAAGTCAGTTCTCTGCACAATAAATAAATAAATAAATAAATGTTTTAAAGGGAGAATTTATTGCATGTCTATACAGTTTGACTGCAGAGATGATTATGATCCCACTGGTTGTTCCTCAGTTGTAAAATGTTCTTTGCCTTTAGGCACAAGACAACTTTTGAATTTTGAGGCTTTAAATAATGAATTCATGTTCTCACACGCCTGGTTGATATCTCCGACTCAATGTCATTGTATGCTGTTTTGTCATTTGTTTTGTTTTGTTTCTGTCCTTTTTAATATTGTTTTCCACTATTGACTGTACTGCCCCTAGTGATCAATAATCTAGGTTATTGAACTTCAATTTCTGTCTGTTTTCTTTAGCCCACACTTTCTAAAAGGCGGCGCATCAAAAAAAAAATAAAGGTAAGAAATTAGCATTTCTGGTTTTTGTTGAAGTTCACTGACCAGATGGAGGCAGATTTCACTGCTAGAAATAAGTTAGTACAGTGAATTTTAGCACAATGTGGGACCTTTTTATTGTATTTGTCAGGAAGAGACATTAACCTCACTCATGTACGGCCACAATTACTTAATCACTTCACTTTCCCATTATATGGCGTAGTGTATAAAATGTAATGCCATCCCAGCCTCCACCCAGGCTGATTACACAATTTTGCCGGTGCCCCTGTGAAACTCATTTTCACCCAGGCCTCGAAGAAAAAGTGATTTATATTTAAACAGGCTGTGAAGCCGAGTACATCAGAGGGAGCAGCCATATGGCTCGGATCAAAAACCTTCCCTTGGCCGAAAAGAAAACTCCACTAATTAAACGCTTCCTGATTAATTCAGTCTCCCTAATTAGAGGGGAATTTATTCCGCATCAATATTGCACCGTGTCAGCAGAAAGGAAAAGAAGAAGGGAAAAAAAAAACAGAGGCGTCTATGGTGCCACAAAATACCAAGGAGTCAAGCTTCTTCTCCTGACACAGCAGACTAAAACATGCCTACTGTAAATGTGAGATAGAGCTCACACACACACACACACACATACACACACAAACAGACACAACCTACTTATTTAATCATCTGTCTTTCTGCACTGTTGACTTATTTCACTGGGTTATTATTATTTTGCTATTAGAAGAAAAAGAGACAGAGGAAAAAAAAACATTGGATTGCAAAAATAAGATTTAAAACTTAACTGTCAGTAAAAAGCATCGCAGGCAGGAGCTAAAACACAGTGAAACACCAGTGGGTCATTCAAAACATCGCAGGTGAAAATCAGCTGAAAATGGGAAAAGCGCAGGATCAATAAATAGTCCAAGAAATATTGAATTTTGCTCATCTGAGCTGTGCTGCAAAGACTTCTGATCTCTCCGCTGCTGGCAGCTGGGGGCGGAGCCGCTCCTCTGAAGTTCTGCCGCACCTGCTGAAAATTCCAGCCTCTGACGGCGATGCGGGGAAAAGCCTCTGACAGCCTCTGCTGTGCAGATGTAGATCTTGAGCTGACGACACGTCATTAGCAGCAGAGACGCAGAATTAGATTGGGACTGGACAGAACGTGGGAGAAGAGTTGAAAAAACGCAGCAGAATGGAAATATTGGTTTATTCACAGGTCTATTTTTGGTTTGCTTCTCACCAGCGCCGTCGATGGCTGCAGACATGTTTCAGTTTCTGCAGTTGCCACATCTTTCACTCATCTCGAGAACATCACACTTTGCTCTAATACCCTCTCAGACTCATGGATGAACTGATTTTAATTTGATCTTATGGCAAGAAGGTCAACAACCCCCCTGAGAAGAAAGGAGTCACTCACACGCGAACAAGACCTTTGACTTGTTTGTATTGATCCATCAGACAAAACTGTTCACTTATGAGTCTCTGAATGGACATTGATGTGTGTATATGTTGTGCATGTAACGCCTGTTTGCTGCTGTCTGTCCGCATTGACTCATTAAAGCTGACCTCACGGGTTTCCAAAAGCGTTTGTGAGAACTGAGTCACTTGAATATCGTCACCTTTAAAGTCAGAAATAGTCGACTCGCTCGTAAACTACTGAAGGGTTTCAAGCTGGTTATATCTGATTTCATTTTTTTTCCCCACGCAATTATTTTTTTACATTTTTTCCAATGGAATAGCTACGTCTTTACGCAGCCCTTGTTGTCTCTGCATGTCTTTTTTTCAGAACCCAAAACATGCCGTCTCAACAAGTCTGATCAATATTTGGTAAAGAGGCAGGGTAGTGTTTAAACAAGCTTTTTGAAGGCCATTTAAAAAAAAAAATAAATAGAAAGAAGAAGGTTGTGTTCACCATGTCGTGTCAGTGGATCCTTGTAAACGTCACGTGCCCGGCCTTCAAACAGCAGCTAACATCCCAACTGTAAATAACTCTGAAGATTCAGGTCACATGACCCGCCTGAAGTCTGTTCCTCTGTTCCCTCCTGACCTCTCTGTGAATAAAAAGATGGAAATGAGAGGTTGGCTTGATGGAACTTCGCTGAGGGAAAAAAAAAACCAAAAAAAACCCCAACAAAAAACGACTTAATTCGGCGGCTTCATTCTCCAGGCGCCGCTCGGCAGGACAACGCAGATGAGTCATCAGCGTCTCTCCGAGATCCTCTGATGGAGGAGTCTGGAGTCGGCCGGCCCTCCCTGAACAAAGCCAAACATGTCAGGGCGGACGGTGACGGATGGAACGCCTGCTTGTTTCCTGCAGCTGTGATTCATGATGCAGAGCTGCGTGCGGGAGGACGGCGGCCCACTCGAGCTAAAGACGGGAGAGGTTCTAAATAGCTCCGCGTTTCTCTTACACTCTGAAAGGACGGCTCGTTGGCGTTTCATCGTGGCGTTCCGCCAGGTGGATGTTCTCATTTCTTGCCTTAAAAGAGCCTAAAAGGCATGAGATGCTTTATGTGCAATGACGGCCAAGGCAACATCCAGCCTCAATTAAATGCTTTTCACTTTAATTGCCCCCGTGTACAGCAGCGCCGGACGAACTGAGGGGGATAATTATGGTGAAGAAATTTCCGCCGCATAAACGCTTGACTTAAAGATGCATTAGGGAAGTTTGGTTTTTTTTCTGTTGTTTTTTTTGCGAGGACTTTGGCTCAAGGTGTTTTAAATAAAGAGCCTGTCACCGCTTCCTCTTATTCATCTAGTTTGGACAAAAAAGTTCCTGCAGAGCACATTAATTTCCCGACATAGGAAGTCGAACCTAGGGGACAGATGGCTGCGTTTTGTCCATTCTTCCATTTTCTCTGTTCTCCAAACCAATCAACCCTCCAGTGTAAGTGAGACATTCTTCAGAGGCACCTCATGGCTCTTTCTTCTTCCCCTCACAGCTGGACAGATGAGGCTTGTTACAGTCGCTGCCAGAAGAGTGATTGGGCCAGAACTATGGCTCAGAAACCAGCGTCATTAGGCTGCGGCGGGAACAGCGTCACTCACCTTTAAGGTCCTCGCAGTGTGCAAAATTCACTTTACCAACATTTACTAGCGATAATCTGTGCCTGCCAGAAAAATACAGCCTTTTGCATCTTTTTTCTAGCTTCTGCTATGGAAATCAGCCCCCTGCGATGTCATAAAAAAGCACCAAACCCTCTTTCAGGTTGGTCACACCCCCCAGCCAGAGATCGTCTTGATTTTGTGCCCTTCCAGACGTGTGGAAGGCATCAGTGTTAGCATGAGATGAGGCTGTAAACACAGGACTAAATACTGTTTTTTGGGCATCCAGAGAACTTGTTGAATAATTAATCATTACACAAGCTTGTCATACTGCACATAAATGCATTAATAAAAGTGTATACTTGCAGTACAATAAAAGTCTTTTGTTTTTTCCTATGTATATATAAGAATAGACATAGCGCAAGGGTTTTGCTTCCAGTTAGCTGCCATCTTCCACCTGTCACAGCCATGACAAAGACGAAGGAGAGAAGCCATGGTGCAAGGCAACAAATGATTTATGTAACAACAAACAAGGAAACACAAAAGACTGACAGAGGAATAATTAAGCATGAGGTGTGAGTGTCCACAAGGTAAGTATGAAGTGCATGTCGTGTGAGTGGAGGATGTGTGTGGAGGTGTTGTAAGGTGCATCAAATCATAAGGTGAACTAAGGCTGCCACACCACCAGAATGTACCCGGATGTCCGCAGGAAGGAAAAGATAGAGAGAGAGAAAGAGAGGGAGACGGAGAGAGAGAGAGAGAGAGAGAGAGAGAGAGAGAGAGAGAGAGAGAGAGAGAGAGAGAGAGAGAAAAACAACAAGGAGCAACAGGGGTCGCCACACACCTCCATATTTTTAAGGTAAAATCCAGCCATCCGTGTTTCGTAATGAGAGTGAAACCAACGAAGAAGAAGCTGGCCGAGGTATCCAGGTTTGGTTGCGCAGTCCACCGTAGCTCACTGGCAAGCTCGGGAGAGTGAAAGATGCTGCAATCTAAAATGTAACCACTGATGTTGCTGTTTCTCCTTGAAAATCTCAAAATATTTGCGGCGCGCCAAACTACGACATCTAGCGGTGAAAACCACCAAGATCATCTCTCGTCTCCTCTCATCAAATTTCTAATTAAAGATCCATACGGTGCAGCAGAGGATCCCAGGAAATGTATTGCTGGGATAACTTTGCAAAAACAACATAAAAGAGGCATTGGTTGCTGAGGCTCTGATATGTTGAATTGATTCACAGTTAACAGTATAGTCTTACAAAGAAGCCAGTCATGATTTAAATGCTACTAATTTGTTATTAAATCAAAGCCTCTCATTTTTAAGTGCAATGTCTGTAGAACGGGTTGTTTTCACCTAGTTCTACTTGTGTTTTTTTTTTCTTGTTTCCCTTCTTCTTGACTTTTCATTCCTTTTTTTCCTCTGTAGACTTTTATCCGTTCTGTTTGGTTTTTCTCTCCTGTTTGTAACAAAGAGTGGAAATCCCCCGGCTGACAGGGGTCAGACGAACAGATTGTCATGCGAATAGCAAACTCGGCTTCACCTTGCCATTTCTTTCCAGACCCTGGGCAAAAAGTAGCAGGATGAGAGCTTAGACACCCCCTGATGGATGGCTTGTAAGGGCCGAGTCAGGCTGAACAAATACCACCTCTGTGCTCCTGAAGGAAAATGGAGGTTTACACGCACACTGTCAGTGCACACCGGTTCGCCACTGAAGTGACATGTTGTGAAACGTCTCAGAAAATATAACACAAACACAAAAACGTTCACGAAGAGCGATTTTCTGACAACTTGTCTGACTGGTGTCTGTGGAGAAGGCAGGACACAAGGGTATATGGGCCTTACAGCTTCGATCTCTATCAAGTGAGTTCGGCTTTTTGGTGTTTTTTGTTTTGTTTTGTTTTGTTTTGTTTTTCAAGAGGCCAACGTTGAAAAATCACGTAACCTGCCAGTTAGACTATGCACCATGTAAAATCAATATATCTGCTTGCTGTGTGTCATCATGTTTACTGCTTGTTTGCGAATTAGCTGCTATGTCCTGAATCCTGCGGCGCAGAGAACCTTTAATTCACAGATGGCTATTTGCTCCCATCTACTGTTTAAAACGAGGAAGTACAGCAATAAAAAAAAAAAATTGAGAATGACAAAGGGTAAGGGTGCTTTGTAAAATATTGATTCATTGTTATTGTTAGTTAAATCGAAATTCTGTCTTGAATCCAATGACGCACTGATGGTAAAAATAAATACAGAAAATAAAATAAAATATAAGTCGCTTGGAAAGCATGTCTTATTTTATTTTTATTGACATCGACAGACATATTATTATCTTTGCATACTACTTCATGATATTGGTGGTGGTGGTGGTGGTGATGGTAGTGTAACTAGTATAACCAGAAATACTAGTTGTACTTGTCTGTTCAAAGTAAATGAGGCATTTCAAAGACCTTTGAATATATTATGGATTCACGCTATGTGAGCCCAACGTCACGCCTCTTCATCTGACGTCACCCTTTCAAAGGCGAACCTGTCCGTGCTGTTGCTACATAGAGAGGAGGAGTAATGCAACCATTAAAATGTGCCACTTCCGCAAAACCTCCAGATCCTGAAACGTGTCAAACACGCAGCGCTCCAGCAGCTCCAGGTATGACAGCGGTTTACCTTCAAACTCTTGTATCAAAAAATAGATCACCGCACTCACGGGAAACACGTGTCGAGGTTCGGAGGAAAGGGGGTTCTACACACTTGGTTGATGCAAGAGTCCTTACAAACACCCTCCTCAGGAAAAATCATCAAAACACCTGTCGGGCATTTTGTGACGTAAGGTGCAACACCTGTTTTTTAATTGTCCACGGCTGAATGGGCGATTTGCGATCGTTCATCAGGGGAGAACTGACTCTGTCACGAGCGGCTGAGTCAGTCAGTTCAGTCAGTGTGGTTCACTACAACCCCAAACAATCAGTATCCATCACTCTCGCCTTTTACTTGTGATTAGAGTTTTGTTGCACAACAGTATGTAGAAATTTGATCACGATTAATTAAAAGGCACAAATTTCCTAGGAAACTGTTTGGCTCAACATTTTTAAACGATAAATAATATTAACTGTGACTGTCGCCATCGCTTGGTTAACAAAAAAAAAAAAAAAAAAAAAAAAATCGAAAACACTTATAGGATCCAGGAAGCTATTTCAAGAAAACTTCCGGCTTCCAAAAATATATATATATATATATATATATATATATATATATATATTTTTTCCACGTCCAGCGGTTTCATGTAGGTAATCATTTACAGCAAACTCCGTATTTAGTTGGAATCGTCCCGCTAAAATGCGGAAATGTGCTGAAAATTATGACCAACTAATAACAAACTATTACAGTATTACTCTGAGCAAATAATCTTTGTCTTCATTTCATGTACCTTTATTCATTGGTTCAACTGAACATCACTAAATTGACAGACGAATGGAAAAAATAAATAACAACGAACGTTCAGTTGTTATTTTGAAGCGGCGAACCAGAGGCCACTCTTTATTGGACCCTTTAAAGTCACGTGGGGCGGAAGTTGCTGTTATGTTTTTCCGTGGTAACTGGCGGAGCTCCGCCAGCCGGTAGCTGCTAAAATCGACTTTCTCATCGCCGTCTGCGACCATGAACAGGTCTCAGCTGAAGCGCTCCAGCATTCTGAGGATGGCTCTGGGAGGGACGGGGACGGAGGAGCAGAACGGCCATGGAGAGACGTTCTTGCTCCGGGCTGCCAAGATCGCAGCCGTGGTGTCGTGCTATTGGTTCGTCTCCATCACCATGGTGTTCCTGAATAACTTCCTGCTGGAAAACCGAGAGCTGGACGCGCCGCTCTTCATCACCTTCTACCAGTGTGTGGTCACCGTGGGGCTGTGCTGGATCATGCAGCTGCTGTCCAGACTTTGCCCGGGCTTCATCGACTTCCCGGTGCTCAAGTTCGACCTGAAGACATCCCGGGAGGTGCTGCCCCTGTCGGTCGTGTTCATCTGCATGATCACCTTCAACAACCTGTGTCTGAAGTATGTGGGCGTGGCTTTCTACACGGTCGGCCGATCGCTCAGCACCGTGTTCAACGTGCTGCTGTCCTACGTCATCCTGAGGCAGACCACGTCCTGGCGGGCACTGGTGTGCTGTGGCATCATATTAGGTGAGTTCCCCTAATGTGAATGTAAAGGTGATACAGCAGTGCAAAACTTCAAGGAGCTGCATAAAGTATGAAAAACAAAACAAAAACAAACACACTTTGTTCGACCTTCCAACTTTTTGAAAACCATGTCAGGAACCTGTAAGTCTTTTCAGTAGGGATATCTGATATTGACATTTTTACCAATATCCCGATATATGCGGTCGTGGAATGAACACATTATGGCTAATTTGTGTTGTGATGTCCCGCTGGATGCAGAGATAATGATAACTGTAAAAACTTCAATGTTTTCCAAATAAAAATAAGCGTTCTGGTCACAATAATAATCACAAGCTATTTTGTTAGCAGCCAGCCACCACTGAAACCACTCTGCTGAAACACGCGCGTCGCTTGCTGTTGCTTGCTTCGATGTTTCAATGTGGTTTGATGAAGCATAGTCAAGCATAGTAGTGATGTGTAAAATAAAGTATTGTTATTTACTACTTAGTAATACCAGGAAATTCGAGGAATTCATTCTTTGGCATGGCTACTAAATTCGGGAGAACTTTTTAATAAGTCATTTTTTATATATTTTTTCCCGATACTGATAATATCGGACTTCCCAACTTTTAAGTAAACTCCCATGCAACTCCCCATCTCCCACAATGGCACCGTGTGAGGTACTAGTGGCATTTGTAACCTCACAAAGGAGCAATGTGCGAAAAAAAAAAAAGCCTCTGAAAAGCGCATGCAAAAGAATGTTTGTCCATGTGCTGGAATGTAAAATATGCACGTTTGAAACGAGGAAGAGCAGTGAAAATGTTTTTTACAGATCTACTTTGTCATTAAGTAAGTTTGGTAGTAAACCTGACTCTTATAAAATAAATACATTTAGGATAGATGCTGTAAATAGTTTTAAAGAAACGGTTGCAAGAGGGCGTTGTTGTTGTTGTTATTTTATTTTATTTTTTTCAAATAAATGCCTTGTTGGCTCTTTCCAGGTGGATTCTGGCTCGGCGTGGACCAGGAAGGCCTGGCGGGCTCCCTCTCCTGGACCGGTGTTTTCTTTGGCGTCTTAGCCAGCGCTTTTGTCTCAATGAACGCCATCTACACCAAGAAGGTGATGCCAGCGGTGGACGGCAACATCTGGAAGCTGTCCTTCTACAACAATGTCAACGCCTCGCTCCTCTTCCTCCCGCTTCTCGTCGTCTTCGGGGAGGTGGGCCGCATCTGCAGCTTCAGCCGCCTCACTGACTTGGGCTTCTGGGGCATGATGACGCTGGGGGGGGTGTTTGGCTTCGCCATCGGCTACGTCACGGGGCTCCAGATCAAGTACACCAGCCCGCTCACGCACAACGTGTCGGGTACAGCCAAGGCCTGCGCCCAGACGGTCATCGCCGTGGTGTACAACGCTTCCACCAAGAGCACGCTGTGGTGGGTCAGCAACCTGATGGTGCTCTGCGGCTCGTCGGCCTACACGTGGGTCAAAGGTCTGGAGATGAAGAAGACTCCGCACAGAGCAGCCCAGGACTCGGACAAGGAGAAGCTGCTGCCTGGGGAGAAAGGCAGTGCGGGGGTGTAACTGTGCTGGGCCGCCTCCAGCAGTGAGCGATGCACCGTTCAATACTACTACTGTTTGAAGTGATTAAAAAAAGGGGGGAGAAAAACTAACTTGCGATCAATGATTTCTGTGGGCTTCAATGGTTCTGTGATTTTATACACTTTGATGGTTGGTTGGAGGAATTTCTATATTTTTTTATTTATTAGGGGCCTTTTTACCACAGATTTTTGAAGGAATTGTTTAAATAAAATGTGTGGCGGCAATGTTAAGGGGGGGAAAGGACTGTTTTGCAATATATATGTATGTGTGTGTGTATATATATATATATATATATATATATATATATATATATATATATATATATATATATATATATATATACATACATACATACCCAGAGAATATACGTCCACTCACATGGAGGGTTTTTTGAAAACTTTCATGGAAACTTCATTCCACATATTTTTTTCTTTCTTATCAATGTGTGTCTGGATATTTATCCCTCTGTTGGAAATGACTGATGGTTTATGAATACTGACACTTCATGCTCTCCAGGTCCATAATTTTTGTTACTTCTCTTGCACATATCGTCTCTCCGAGCCACCCTAGAACACCTTGATGTCTCAGTAAAATCTTGCTTTCATGAGAAAACTGTGGCAACTGTGCATCCTATAGTTCCGCTGCCACAAGTGGGTTCTCTCCCTGTTCTGCTCAGCTGTTCTGCACTTTATCAGGTGCATCATTGTGAGATTAAACTTATTTTTTTTTGTGTGTGTATACATATATATATATATATATACACACACATACTTTATCTTGAATTTAAGTTCCTGTTTTGGACAAACCCTTTGTGTTTTAATTATCCATGTGACATGGGTACATTATTTTTATACATTTTTATGAGGTTATTGAGAAAGATATCGTCTGGTTAGAAAACCTGCATCTATTATTTCACCTGAAAGAACTCCACTGATATAGATATCGCTGAATTACATGTTGTCTGGTGTGTTTTTACGGGGGAGGAATATGTTATTTTATTTTGATTTTGATTTTGATTTTTTTCAAGGAACCGTGGGACACATATGTATTTAATATGTATATTATACTTTGGTTTCTGCAATCAACAGGTTTGTGTGTGGGTTACTGAGATATTGTCTGCTGGTGAATACAAAACTTGGCTGGACCAGACATTACTGAGTCACACTGCGTAAATAAACACATTTTTTTTGTTCACATTATTGCCATTATTGCAGGGCAGGGCCATGCAGGTCTAAAATTATGACATTCGATGTGTAATTTATTACTGGAAATTTAAGTAAATTAATAAATTATGGCGCAGAGAGAGAGCGAGATCTGTGTGTGTGTGTGTGTGTGTGTGTGTGTGTGTGTGAGAGAGAGAGAGAGAGAGAGAGAGAGAGAGAGAGAATCATGACGAGTGAGAAATCAAAAGACAACCCTTTTGTCATGGAAAAAAAACCAACCTCGGCCGTGAAACGGGCTGTGACTGGACTGTCGGCTTCGTCGCTTCCGGCAAATCTGTGGTGACATCATCAACATTTCACCGGGAGCACATCTGGTATCTGCCCCGCACTCGGGGAACTCGGCATGTCTGGCGTGGCAGCTGCTGCTGCTGCTGCTGCTGCGAGCCGATGCACCTGCACATGCGATCTCTTCCGTCACACGGCTTTGGAAACGCGTGAATAAAGTGCTCGGCTCTGACTCCGTGAGTTCCAGCCAGCGTGGTTGAAACGCGGTCCTGTGGACTGACAGCTGGCGTTTCCTCCCCTCTGGAATCTCCTCATCGCTATTCCTCCTCGCTGTTTTCCTCGTTAAGCGCGTCCTTGTTCCCGCACATGCACTTTTTTCCACTCCCCAGACCCACGAGCATTTTCCCTCCTGTTGCTGTGGGAAGAGAGCACTCGCACGCTGATTGCCGTTGCACAAAGCAAACATGACACAAGGAATGGGTGAAGGATCCCTTTCCAATATTCCGAGATGGCTACGTCACATATGTAGTTTGTTTTGTTTTTTTTTTTTTTTTTCACCAGCCGGCAGTGAGGGACAGCAGACCTGTGGATGCGGCTGAGCCGGTGTGTGTCTTTTTATTCCTGTGCAGGAATACTGCAGAGACCCTGGTAGCCAAAATGCTACCTTTCTTCACAGGCAAAGCAGTTTTTCTGGGGTCCAAACTCTTCGGCCTCCTCCTCCTCGGTCTCTGCTCTTGTGTAACACCTTGGCCCCGTGGTATGTACATTTGATTGAGTGCAGATCAATGTGTTGTTGTTTTCTGATGTTGCACAGCGTTACAGGGCTTTCGCTCTTGTGAGCGAGAGTATAACTTTGGAGAAGCAGTAACTGAGCACAGGGGCTCACTGCTGACTAACTGTGGAGTTATTTCGTGACTCACGCTGACTCTTGTTCAAACACAATATTATTAATGCATTGTGTGTCTGAGGCTGTTGCATGCTCACCGTTCGGACTGCACTATTCAGAAAAGCAATTTCCAATTCTGAAAATGTCCCCGTTGCGATGTCACAAAGGGCACCCATAAGACTTTCAAGTTGGTAACAACACCTCCAGCTAAGTGTTGCCTTCGCCCTTTGATCTTGATTTTTTTTTTTTCAGCTCCTTTCCTGACAAGTGGTAGGTCCTACGAAGCATTAGTTGTAGCAGGAGGCAGTAAATGCACGGCTAAATATGGTGTTTTCTGGACATTTCCAGAATTTTTTTTTTTTGGCTCATTAAAAATGCAATTATTTATTTATTTAAAACATATTAAAAAATATACTTCATCTATTCATTCCCATGCCAGTAAGCCCCTTTAAACCCTCAGTTTGGCCTTTGAGCAAAGAAATTCCATCGCCTACAATCCGTCCAAAACGTACAATCTGGAAATAACAGCCAGTGCTTAAATGTCATAATGGAGCCTGGAAACCTTTGCTTCGGTCTGGTCCCTCCGACAGGAGACAACTGTCCGAGCTCTCGCTGGAACGTGATGTGTCGTCCGTGCTGTGAGTACCACCTGATCAGGTGTCGGTGTCCCTCCAGGGGCTCCAGCGTGGGCTACACTGTCCCCTGCTGCCGCAACGCCCTGGACCAGTGTGACCCCTGCATTGTTCACCCAGGTGCATCATCAACGTCTCACACCGCACACCTTCCATGTTTCTTTCTTTCTTTCTTTCTTTCTTTCTTTCATTCAAAATTTGGCTGTGTTGCCTTGTTTGCCGTGCCAGGCTGCAGTCTGTTTGAGAACTGCAAGACGTGCCACAACGGAACGTGGAAGGCCAACGATGACTTCTTTGTGAATGGAAAGTATTGCACAGATTGCCGCCAAGGCTGGAGTGGAGGGGACTGTCGCAGTGAGTCACATTTCTATTCCGCTATGTTATTGACCTTGTCTTGCCGCGGATTCTGCAGACACATTGCCTTGTTCGCTGCTGATGCGACTCGCGCGGCAGAGAGTCTCTCTCGTGTACAATGCAGCAGTTCAATTGCATCACTGACGCGTTTTATCTTCACAACCAGATAAAATGCGCCATTACTTGTGTGTATATATTGGTAAGTTCAAGCCTCTAGTAGTTTAATTTACCCAATAAAATACACACAAATATAGAGTATAGAGAAAACAAAATATATTCAATGTACTCTCCCCTTACGTTGGGAGAATGAGATATTTGACATAAATGAATAAACATTTGATTCCGGAAAAAAAAAATCTTGAGGTAAAGAAAATTGAGGACGTTGCAATGCTGCGTATGGCCACTTGATGGCGACAGCGTTTTGTGATGCCGCTTCGCCGACCAAGCCGCAGACCAAGCCGGTTGCGTTTACTCGCTTGATTGAGATTTTTCATTCATTCATTTATTTATTTATTTACTTACTTATTTGCCATCCATCTATCAATCCATCCATCTATCCATCCATCTAGTCGTTCCGTCAGATTGACAACACAAACCAGATCTTAATTCCACTCTGGAGGTTCTGCTTGTCCGACACAAACGCCCAGAAAGGTCACAGTTTTATGTTATGTATTCTTTTAAACAACACATGTTTTAATAACTATTTTTTGCTCATATTGTGCACTGTTGCAACTTACAGCCAAAGAAAGAGGTTGAATTTTAAAACATTTGAAATAGTCTAACATTGTGTGACCACAAAAACACTCTCAGTCAGATATTATTTTGCAGTCTTCTGAGAGCTGGCAGTGTCCAATTTGCAGATTTTTTTTTTCTTGTTCTCCCACTGAGAAATAAACTAATTTATCAAAGTTGTGCCTCGAAAGAGACATTCTGTAATTTTTGTTTTTCTAGATGTTTGTGCAAATATCCTACCCAGCATGTGACCCCTGCTCTGCACAAAAGTGGACGCATTTTCTGGTTGGATTTTGATGTATCATTGTAATTTTTGTAAGGAATTTATTTGAAAAAAAAAAAGAAAAAGAAAAAGAAATTGCAATGTTGCATCAGTGATCTTACCCACTATGAACCTTATTGGTTGCCTTTTTACCTCCATTTGATCTTGCAGTTGACCGTTCTAATACTGAACTGCGAAAATCAAACCTGAACAAATGAAAATTTCCATTTGTTAACACAAAGTGTATGAGGACCAGCGTTTTGGCAGAGGTAACTCCAGAAATGTATAAACGTCTTCTTTGAACTTAAAAGTGGTGAAATTTTCTCTATTTTTTATTATATATTTTCTTTTCCTATTTGTTTTTATTTTAGCCAGAAACATTTGAATCGCTGTTCAGGATGAAATGTTTTGAATTTTGTTGATTTTAAAGAAATATTATTGCTGGAAAGTCACATTAGTCATCCTCTGCCCAGCAAGTGGAAGTATTTGGAGGATTCTTTATTTATTTTTATTTATTTATTTTGTTGCTTCTTCTTCTTGAAAGCATTGATTTTTTTTTTTTTTAAAGTGGTTTCACAATGATGTGTCAGTGATCACGGTTGTTGTGTGGGTGGCAGCGTGTGGAGGCGTCATCCTGCGGCCGCAAGGTCACATCGTGCTGGAGAGCTATCCCACAAACGCACGGTGTGAATGGACGGTGCAGGTGGGGGTGGAGCGCACCGTCGAGCTGAGGTGGGTCACCTTCCCTCCGAGCAGCGTGGAGAAAAAGGGAAAGAAACAAAACAAAACAAAAAAAAAGTCGACCCTGGAAGAAACTCAAGCTATTTGTTCGGATGATCCTGATCTTAAATAGTCTGTGTATACAATTTTAGATTTTGGTTTGCATCTGTTTGCGCTCTAACACCGTCAAAATAAAATTCAGTGCAAACCTGTTAAGTGTTCCATATGTCCCATACTCAGCCGATGTCTAGATCTTCATTTGCCAACCTGACCTCCAGCTCAGCAACCTCACTTCATTAAACAAACAAAACAATACAAAAAACTCTCTCGACGTACCGAAAATGGCACATTTAATTAACCCTCTGTTTACAGCCTCCTTCAAAATATGTGCAAGAGAGAGAGTAAAGCTCTAACCTAACTTCCTAACTCTTACCCTATTTGGCCAATCAGAACCCAGTTGAGGTCTTTGCTGAATGCTGACAAAAAACCAAAAGGTGTTGTTTTTGGGGCGGAGCTAACGCGTGGCTGCTACCGGGGAATGGTATTGGGGCAGTACCAGTTCCCTAAGTGACATCATAAAGGGCTGATTTCCTGAACTGTTCCGTTAGCACAGACTTTCTGAAAAGCAGAGCATGCAAAAGATGGACTTTTCTCTCTTAGTGTACTTACATGACACACTTCACTGTTGGAAACCTTGGCAACCCCTCTGACGGGTCTTAGTCCTGGAATCTGAAAGAAAAACGAGAAAAACTGAACATTCTAATAATTGCACCATCTTGAGCACATATGAGACAATTAAAAGGAGATAAACTGATTAAAAAAAATAATCTCCTGCAATCTGTCTTCTGTTTTGCCGCAGCTTCTCTCTCCTTAGTCTTGAGTCGGACCACAGCTGTCGCTACGATCACGTAGAGGTGCGCAACGGCGACGGACTGAGCTCGCCTGTGATTGGACGGTTCTGTGGGGACCGGCTGCCCCCGCCAATCAGGAGCTCCGGGAACGCGCTGCATGTGCTGTTCAGCTCTGACGGCTACAACAACTTTGACGGCTTTGTCCTCACTTTTCAGGAGCGTCCAGGCAGGTGACGCCTCTGCAGCTCTGTGTCGACAAAGGACATCAAACCCAAACACAAAAAACTTTATTGAAATCCTCATGCCAGTGTACAATATATTTTAAAATTGATACTACTGTTGTAACTGACTCAAACTATTCCTTTTTATTATAATGCACCATACTTCTTCTTCTTTATTCTCCATCCTGTATGTGTGTGTCCTCTATTATTCTTTATAGACCTCAGAGTGAGTTGCAATGAGAAAATAGATATAGTTATAAATATATACATACAAAATATAGAGACAAAAAAATAGCTCTCATGCCTTTTACTAAGGAAGGTTAATTTTCTTTTTTGTTTCTCCTCAATTCAAACCCAAACCAGGCCAAACCAGCGATGTTCAGTGTTCGCCTCCAGCCGAGCTGCTCAACGGCCACCACGCAGTAGCAGCAGGCGGCCGGACCGTGGACTTCTCCTGCAACAAGCCCTACATTCTGAGTGGAAACCGTCAGAGTAGCTGCCTGCCAGACGGCTCCTGGAGCAGCGGGCCGCCCGAGTGTGTGCGAGGTAGCCGCCCAGCCTGAAGACAAACTGGGGCTGGCAGCGTGCTGTGGTCAGACAGCTGCTGTTGGTATTTTCATTTTATTACTGCTTCAGGAATGGCAGTGAGCCCGACTGGTTCCCCCCATTTGTTCCAAGAAAGTAGACAAGCTCTTTGCGGAAGGAAGCTTGGTTCGGTGATGAAACTTTGCTAAAGGGACTTTTTTTTTTCCGCCCACCCTCCGTTTTTTCTTTTCCAGCCTGTCGACGACCGAAAGTTTCCGAACTGGTGCGACAAACTGTCGTGAGGCCAAATCTGATGCCGAGGTAGCAACCGAGACAGCAATCGCTTCCCAAATGGGAACGCTTGTTTCGTTTGATTGTTCCTCAGATTTGTGCAGAAACAGACTGAGAGCGATGAAAACCTTCCTGCTCTCATCCAGGTACCACGTGATGAGGGATGAGGAGGCGGGCCAGGAGGGCGGCGACCCCGGGCTGGAGCTCCCTGGAGGCTTCCACCCAGTGGGCACCAGCATCCAGTACGAGTGCGCCTCGCAGCTCTACCAGCACGGAGGAAGCTCCCGGCGCACCTGCCTGAGGAACGGCCGGTGGAGCGGACGCCACGTCTCCTGCTCGCCAGGTGAGGGCAGCAGCCGGTGACTTGGACTGGGCCCAGCTGGGGGACTGAATACAAAACAAAACAAAACAAAACCAAAACAAAACAAAACAAAACAAAACAAACAAACAAAAAAAACTGGGTGATATAAACAATCTCAAATTTAAATTCACATCATGCTCAACATGCTTCATCTTTCATCGTTCACTGATAAAATGTCAATGATGCTGACATGAGATGCAGTGTGAAACATCTCGATTTTTCCAACAGTTACAACTCGGGCTGTCAGCGTAAACGCATCAATCGCGATTAATTAAATACAATCCATGGTTATTTATTTTTTTGATCGCATTTCAAACCTAAGGCCGGGTTCACACCGGAAGCGGAAGCGCCGCGGAACAGAGCCCGCTTCCTTTCGGCGCCCTTGTTAACCGAAGGTGTCGTTCAAACGAGATGCGAAGCGGCGCGCACCTCAGCGGCCGGCTCACGCCCGCGGCCATCGATTCGACGTCGGGTTTATTTCGTGCACGAGCCGCGAGCGATCCGCGTCAAGCTGGACAGGAAGTCACTTGAAGAAACGTGAGGAAATCTGGTAAGTCTTCAAAATAAAGGCAATTTTCAAAATAAAATACCGCTATTGACTAATGCGGTCGTATTTGTGTATGTTATATTTGTCAGTATCTAAGCAGAGTGCGAGAGAGATGGGCAGCAAAGTTTGGCCTCCGCATCCGGTGTGAACCCAGCATTAGCCTTTCTGTCCTTTTTACTAACCCGTAGTCGGCCCCTCTGGCTGATTTCTGGTAAGAAATACTTTACATTATGGGGTTATAACTGCCTTGGAATGCAAAATGACAGAATTTTACACATGCAATTTGAACCGCGATTAATTGCAGTTAACTATGAAGATTCTGCGATTAATCGCAATTTTAAAAAAATCAGCGTTTGACAGCCGTAGTTACAACTCAAAAGTCAAATTTTCACTTCTAATCTGTTCATCCATCTTCATCTCATCTCTTTTTCTCTGCAGTGCTTTTTTCCCTCCAATGAAATATATCTGCCCTTCCTGTTATTCCTATACTTGTTGTCACAGAGAGTAACATCTCACTTTAATAATGTTTGTAAAAAGAAACCCTTTCACGCGGAAATAAGGAAAGGGTTTCGTCACATTCCAGGAGAATCAATCGGGAGGCAAGGGGCAAGTGCGTCACTGCCCCTTGTGGAGTCATGATGCACTGCAGCTGGGTGTAAAGAACCTTGGAAACATCTTCATCACTTAGAAAACCCCTCAGCAATGTTCTTAGCTTTTCTTGTGATGTGAATTTTGCAAGCTTTTCACATGAATTTGTGATGAGATTTTTCTCTGTCTCCTTCTCTGCTCGCTTTTAGCATAGCATTGATATCAATTCTGGGCGGTTGTTGAGGATGTTAACCTGCTGTTTGTTTCATGGCAACTGTGGTCAACTAAATTTAAAAAGGCCTAGTTTATACATTTTAGAGGGATCTGTTGAAATGAAATGCACTTTAAAAAAAAAAATGAAAATGAAAAACAAACTGCATATTTCAGCGGGAAAATAGCACTGAAAATAAAAACCTTGTTTTTTCACGAGGTAACAATCGACCTTTCTACAGTTATTTGATAATAGCCATGTAAGAGATGTGCTATGATGTCAGAGAAGTTTCAAATCGCGTCCTTTTTTCCTTCTTTGCCATCCAAAACACTCCACTCCCTTCCAAGGAAACAAACACTTCTGTTTACATTTGCGCTGCCGTGCGTCACTGGTTCCACTCGTCTTTGTCAGAGTTTGATGGCTCCTCCTTCACATGGCAAACAGCTGAAAAGGAAAACACAGTGAAGCGGAAAGTGGAGGCAACCATTAAAACAAAATCGCTCTAGTAGGACTATTTGTTGTGACTGAAGTTTATTAATGTCACTGTTGTTCAAATAACATCAATATAATCCATGTGTGAATGCAGTCACTGCTCACTCTGAACGTGACCTTGTGCTGGTTGAACGGCTGTTTACATGACGACGTCTTACTCAGCTTTTGTACGTGAATGTGTGTAAATATTTTTAAATAACGCTGCGTTGTCTGTTTAATTTGTCTGTCTGACCGTCTGGCCGCTCTGCAGTCTGCGGCAGGTTCCACCTCTTCAGTCCACACAACCTGACGGACACCCAGTGGCCGTGGCACACCGCCATCTACGTGCGCTCTCCTCCTGATCTGGCGGCCGCCGAGCCCAGGCCCCGTGGAGCCACCATGTCCGTCCACCAGGGGGCCTCAGAGGAGTCCACGTTCTGGCTGCTGGCCTGCAGCGGAGCTCTGCTCAGCCAGCGCGGCGTCCTGGTGGCGGCGCGGTGTGTGCTGGACAAGGACACGCTGCGCAGCCTGCAGCCCGCCCAAGTCAGAGTCGTCCTGGGGACGCAGTATCAGGCGTCCACGGATCGGCTGAAAACGCTGCCCCACCTGCGGGTGCGTCGCGCTCTACTTGTCCGGAAAAGCATTGAATCATTTGTGCTCTTTTTTATCTTTTCTTACATTTTGCAGCACAATTGCATGATTCAACCCCCCGCCCCCGCTGTGATGCTTGGAATCTGCATTACACACTGAGCCTGCAGCAGAGGATTCATTTTTATTTTCCATCTAGTAGCAGGTCCATGAAATGTGTTGGGGGTGGGGGGGGAGAAACACTTTCATACACAGACATGAAAAGAGTTAAATCCATCAATCAGGATTAGTTATTCCATGGAAGTCAATTTTTTTCCAGCTTGGAATTATTGTCACAATCGTTTCACGAGAGAGGAGTGAAACAAAAACAAACAGACAAACAAAAATATTTCCAAGTTAATGGGTAACCCTGTAGTTGTTTAAACATAGTAATCAATATATAGAAACGCGGTATCTAGCTGCCAATCTAAAATAGCGATCTCAGTACACTAATATCGATCAATACCGATACCAATGTTGGTATTGGTATTGTTGATATTTGGACTCTGTAGTTTTTTAAACGTAGTAATCAATATATAGAAACGCGGTATCTAGCTACTAATCTAAA
This sequence comes from Thamnaconus septentrionalis, assembly GCA_009823395.1. NCBI lineage: Eukaryota > Metazoa > Chordata > Actinopteri > Tetraodontiformes > Monacanthidae > Thamnaconus > Thamnaconus septentrionalis. Next base: position 15,516,783 of record CM020505.1, on the reverse strand, counting down.
ATAGCGATCTCATATTACACCAATATCGATCAACACCGATAACAACATTGGTATCGGTATTGTCGATATTTGGATCGATTTGCCCACCTCTGGCCTTCACTCTCAGACAGCTGATAGACCCCAGCACCGCCTGGGGGCAGGATGAGTGCTGATGGGAAATTGATGGATGGATGTTTGTGTTTGATTAGAGAGAATTTTTCTCCTTTGAAGCCCAGCATAAACAAGAGCTCCGTTATCAGAACGCCATGTTGACTTTGACCCTTCTCTCCCCGCAGGTTTCAGAGATTTTACTCCACCCTGGTTCCCACTCCGAGTCCGAGTCAGACTCCGGCGTGGCTCTTCTCAGGCTAAAAGACAAGGCCAAGATCAGCGAGCGCTCGCTGCCTGTCTGTCTGCCCAAGACGCGAGGCGGAGGAGAGCCACCGCCGGAAGCTGCTTACACCGCCAGGTGGGTTTTAGCGGCCCGCCACGGAGACGCTCCCTCCGGCCAGACCCGACTTGTCCGAGTGGGCGACGTTTCGCAATGCGGACGGGAGTTTACTCAGCGGGGAGCTGGTGAGACAGTTGTCGGCGGAAGCCCGCTGTGTGTCATCAAGGAGCCGCCGCCGCTTCAAAGAGCGAGCCTCGCGCTAGTTCAAGGCATCACTGTTGCCCCAGCTGCGCTCTCCAGCGCGAGTGCCGTCTTGTCGGATGGCAGAGCGCCGGAGGCCTCCAGCAAAGTTTGGCAGCTCCTGGGTTTAGAGAGTTCCAGCCTGGAGGAGGAGGAGGAGAGATGGCACCGGCAGACAAGAATCGGCAACTTTAGAGACTGGATTGAGGCAAACATGAAGTAGATTCCAAGGTATTTGGTGCAGTATTTTGAAAAATAAAAAATCTGCGATTTTAATGTTGGAGTTTGCATGTTCTCCCTGCATCTGAGTGGGTTCAGGTTCTCCAGGTTCTCCACAGTCCAAAAACATGCTTGTGAGGCTAATTGATAACTCTAAATTGTCCGTCGGTGTGTGTGTGTGTGTGTGTGTGTGTGTGAATGTGTGTATGTTTGTATGTCTTTCTACGTGACCCTGCAATGCACTGACGACTTGTCCAGAGTGTCACCCTGCCTTCGCCCCATGATAGCTGGGCTTGGCTCCAGCAGAACCGCAACCATCTTGACTGCAGGAGAAGATGGATGGATGGATGGATATTAATGATATGTCTCCAAGTATTTTTTATAATGTAAGCTTCAGTGTTAATGTCAGAGCTCATGCTTAAGTGGCAGCCCTGCGTGTGTGAATTAGCTCTCTGTTTGTGACAGTTACCGCGCACCTCCTGCTAAAAATGAAGCTGAGCAGGAGATTCCACTGATGGCGGAACCAACACCCGACTGGGGAAATTGATTCTTACCAGAACTGTATGTTTTCCCACTGCCTCTAAGATTTAGAGCAAAAACAAGCAGTAGATGAATTTTCCTCAGTCCTTGAGAGCTCACTGACAGGTGAAAGATATGTGGGAAAAAAATACACAATATAATAGGATTCCTTTCGGAATCCCGTACTGGTCTGGTCTCCACATCTGAAAACAGTAAAACCAAGTTTCTTAGCGGATTTCTGAGCAAATCTTGTCCATAGAAGAAAAAACTTTTGCCCACTGGCAAACACAAAGGTGAAAACACAGTGAAAACTTTTTTTCCCTTCTTCTTTAATACTCACTGGAAACTCAAAAGAACAGCACCACAGTGACAGGCAGAAAATCTTTTACGGACAATCACACTTGCACCCGTGGTTACTTGCCAGGAACAGCAGCTGCGCTCCAGCCCTGAGACAGTTTAGTGGATCATCTCCAAACCCTTTGCCAACCCCAATATTTAAACATAAACACCAGGTGTAAAAATACCACATTTCCTTCTCAGTTTTGTAAGTGTTTTAGTTTGGCAAGACAGATTCTAGAATTTGCCACACTGTAATGTTAGCTACATGGATACAGACAGTCAGAACAGAAGCCTAGTCAGAAGCAAAAGTCTGCAGGTGTAAACGAGTCAGTCAGGAGATTCAGGTCTGATTCAGTCCATTGAGACGTGTCATTCATATGCAATATGGAGGAAATGATCCTTACTGCCCAAATTTTAAACACACACGCACACTAAAACTAAAAGGAGAAAGCAATGAGGGTTCATCTGGAAATCTGGAGGACCAAAGTGGAGCGTGTTAGAATCGAAGGGACGCTGCCACTTGGATGAAGTGTAGTAGAAAAGCTTTATATTGTGGTGTGAGAGAAAGGTCACTGAGGTCATGTGCCCAACAGATGGAAAAAAGCAGGCAGCCATGATGCCAATGAAGGAAAAATACACTTTGTATCGTTTTTTTTTTTTTAAATAGACATCACGCCATTCATGTAACACGTTCATGTAACGTCCGACACTTGCAGTGTCTGATCAGACTGATTTGAATCCCACTAAAGACTTTTTGTACGTGAAAATATCACTTTCAATTCTTGAACTTTTTTTTTTTTTTTTACACAAATATTATCAGCAAAGCGCGTTTATTCTCCCTGGTTTCACTGGGCGTAATAAAGCCGGTCCCCCGACACGTTTGCACGTGCGCTTTCGGGACAAGGTGTCGCAGGCGGCTGCGCCCGGCGGGAAGAGAGAGAGAGAGAGAAGCCCCCCCTTGCGCAGCTCCGTCCATTTGCATGTGAGCTTGTGCATTCGTGCCGTTCTCTGCAGACTCTCCAACATGTGCCGTCATTGAGAAACACACTGAGAGGATTTGCTAAACTTAGCTCCTACTCCTGAGACACGGACACCCGCCGCGCTCGCTGCGGCTTTGTGCAGGACACCTCCCAAAGCCGGACCAATTAAACAATGAGCCGCTCTGTCTCTGCCGTCTGAAGAGGGGAAGGGACTGCAACAGTCGGTGCAGCCTCGCTGGGAAATAAATAAACAAATGAATAAATAAAAAAGGTTGGGGGACAAAAGGCAACTGCTAACAGTCCATTAGCCTGCAAGTGCTCGTTAAAATCATTGTGCGCTTTAAAAGAGAAAAACAAAAGCAGAGCGTGGTAGTTCACAACTGGCTAGGATGCAGATGTGCAGCTAGCGTTGGCTAGCGTTGCACGTGCAACTCGGTGTCGAGGACTCGGTGTCGTCGTCGTCGCCGTTGTTGTTGTTATGGTGGAGGTCATCATCCTCCCCCCCTCGTGATGTCACGGTGCTAAAAATGTGTTGAGAGTCGGCTAATCTATCACTCTTTAACTAGAGGGAACAGCCCTCACACACCTGAGCGGGGAGGAGAGTGAGTAAAGGAGAGAGAGAGGAAGTGACCTCTCAACTCAAATCCCCGGCCGGCGCTCCGTCTGCAGAAAGCTGAGCCCGCCGTGCGTGTGCAAGCGCTGCTCCCCGGGGAGTGTGGACGGAGAGAGAAGCCCCTGCAATTCCTTCCTGATTTTAAAATTATTTAAATGTATTTATTATTTTAATTTTATTTTAATCAATTGATTTTGCTCTCCTGATCCTGTTCGAGTTCGACCTTCACCGACACAACCAGCCCTAACGAGGAAAAACCGCAACGTTACAAAAGCCAGGACTTGGACAGGTAAGAGCTTGTCTCTGGTTGTTAGCGGTGGATCATCAGACTGGCTGATGCGTTTCGCAAGAAGGCCAAATTCAAAAGTGACGGTCAATCACAGATTTTTCAGCTTTTCATTTATTCTTTTTCCGAGACTCGCAAAATCTTTCTCAAAAAAACGTAAAATACAGTGTCTACTTTGAAACACGATAATTAGCCCGCTGTTTACAGCCTCTGACAAAAACTGAAGACTACATAATGAGCCGATGTCACATCCTCGTCATTTATCCTCGATTTCAAGATGCCATATTTAGCCCGCTGTTTACAGCTTCCTGCTAGCACTGATGCTTGATGTGGACCTGACACATGTTCCAAGGAGGACGAAAACAGGGTTGTCACTAAGGGTGAAGTCGACACCTTGGCTGTGTGTGTGGTCAGTCGCTGGGAGAGATGTTTGACATGGCATCGGCGCCTTTTGTGACATCACAAGCAGATTACTTTCAAAGGTGTGTTTTAGCAGAAGCTTTCTGGAGAGTGGAGTGGGAAAAGGAAATAAAGCATGGAGTTTTCCCAGGCATGGAGAGCTTATTGAGGGCAGAGGCGTGCATTTGGGTTGGGTCGGTAGCTCTGGGTGCATCACAAATGGCTAACGCACAGGACTGTAGGTTATCTAAGCTAGCACGTGAGATAAAAGATTTGCTTTTTCATTTCGAGAGTTTATTAACAGGCGAGGAGCGAAGGGAAACGGATTAGAGGAAACCCACTCCTCTGGAAAAAAAGGAGCGGGGTTCATTTTCGTCGCTGCCATTCAGCATGGACACGCTGAATGCAACACTTTGCAGCGGACGTGGTTGCTAGGTTACGCTCACAATGTGATGTCAGGATCGTTAAAGGTGGTTTTCGGCAGTGCCGCCCAGTTCCAAACGCTCCTCGGCTGAGGCCTCGCACTCGCACTCCACCTGCCGGCAGCCGACCTCGGCAGGTCACCTCAGGACGCTGGCTGCGTGTCCCGCCAGCGTAAAAACCATCAGCGCTGCCCTGTCTGAACACGCTACGCTCATGGTTGCCGCTGAGACAAAAAAGAGGTTAAAAACACACATGAAAAACTTGGTGAATTGAAAGATTAGTGGCTTCAAATCGTGTGACGGTAACGAGTCGACTCATGAAAGTTTTAAATGTCATGGCATGTAAATTAGACACACACACAAACGCTTGCACACACACACACACACACACTCTACCCAGTCAGGCAAGGTTGTGAGGTGATAAAGGTCAAAGGAATAGCTTGACGAGTTATAACTCAAAATTGGGAAGAATAGATAGATAGATAGAAAGATAGATAGATAGATAGATAGAGTAAAAATTAAACCATGCAGCCACAATGTTACACAGAAGTCTCTTGCCATTCTTCACTATTCAAGATAAAAGAACTGATGAGTCACCTAAAACCCACAAAGGCCAGAGAGCTTGGTTGAAAATTAAAAGTCTTGATGTCAGCGTGCGGTGTGAACATGCCCTGCCGACTTCTTACATGACTTTTTCGGCTCTCACTCGTCACTTTCCCAGACTTGAAGGCTCAGTGTTTGATATTTACCGTCATCTATTGGACACAGAATATCTAGTTTTATAGAGTTAGTAAAAAACACAAAAAAAACTAACCCTAACCAAAAAAAAAAAAAAAAAACCTGTTCCTACTTGCGTGAAAGTTGGATCCACTTGTGAGGAGCCGCTCAGGTTCCTGTGATTTCAACGGTTGGCTAAAGTCGAACTGAAAACATGGGAAGCGGAATTGGCTTGGTTCCATACCACTAGATGCCACTTAAACACACATACTGGGCCTTTAAATGCAGTGTGAGGACAGAGTTTTTACAATACCAGACAGAAGTATCCTGGGACAAGAGGGGAAGGCTTTTTTTGGGGGTATTTTTGACAGATTTGGCTTCATAATGTGTTGTTTGGAATTCACAGAGCGGCTCTGCTCCTTTCATCCTTCCGCCAACTGTATCAATATGTGAAGGTCTCCCTTCTAAACTCGGACTCCAGTAAACAAGCTGAGCCCTGTAATCATTTGAGTTTCTGTATTATTTTTTAGTTTCTGGACCACTAGGACCTGATTTCCACTGCTTCCAGCGAGGCTACGGGCCAAACAGGAACGATAATAAGTTTTCTCCATTCACACAGATGAAAAATTGATGACACATAAAAGGCAGGAGAGGCACGTCTAATCCTCTGTGTTGACTTGAAAAATGAGTCAGAGCGTAAATGGCGTGTTTGGCAGATGACTTGATTCTCTTGGTGGGTTTCGTCAGGGAGTGTCCTCGGTCACATGGACGTTTCCCAACATTTTCTGCATTGAAAATGAGAATAATTAGATAATTGGGACGCAGGCAGGCACTCAAGCAAAGCCGTCTGTCTTGCAAGATGAGATGATGCAATTAACAGCGTGACTGAAGCAGGATTATCAGCCTTGCATCAGAACTCTGAGGTGCCAAGCAGAGACCCTGTCAAATTCTGGGGACTATATGTTTATTTGCAGTATGGACTATTATGGAGTATTTTCAACCTTTCTCTCAGCATTAATCGTATTTTATTTTATTTTTTTACATCAGCGACTAAAAGACTTGCACCGCAGCGCAGAAGCTGCACCGGCAGGATTTCCAAGCTCCAGCAGAAAACATTTTTCACGCTTCCTTAAAACCCCAAGGGGCAGCTGTTGCAATGAGAAGCCTCAGAAGAAGACAGAGAGACAGGAAGTGACTGTCGGCCTGGTTGATCTTCAGCAGCACTGCCGGTTTTCCAGTGTCCATCGTGTTTCGTCCTTAGTCCCAACTGGTAGCACTGGTACGCTTTAATACATTGCCCTGTGAGTTTAGGAAAAAGTTCCATCTGTTTTTCCAAACCAATATTATATAAAGAGTTTTTTGGTCTCCTTTGGCCAGTAAATGTGAGAACTTTGGCCGTCAGTTCTCTTCTTGTTTGGCAAAGTATGTAAATGCTCACAGTTTACAAGGCGATGAGGCCTGACTGCTCATTTACACACTCATACACCCGCTCTGTTCTGAAGGGTTTACGGAGGTTGTGCTGTGTTCCGGGGTAGGAAGGAGTCACGTCATGCCGTTTCTCAGCGCCGCAGAATAAACACTGACTCAGCTGCTTTTGTCAGGCTGCGAAATCCTCCTCCACACAACCTTAAGCCGTCGATGAAACTGTGGCTTTTCGAGAATTTGGCACGAGTGAAAGGGAGCCGTGTTTACAAGTGCGGCGGCGTTCACTTTTAATGCGGCGTCTTGCCCCTGTAGCTCATCGACGTGTTCGCGCCAGTTGGCAAAATTGTTCTCTCAGAGCCGCTTTGTGCAGGGCGACTTCCTGTTTCTATGAATGACGATTTTGAATGTCGACGAAGATTTTGCCGTCGCGTTACAGGCAGTCTCGAGTTGAAAAAGTGACCTTTAAATAGCGAAGAGTTTCTTCTTCTTTTTTTTTTTTTCCTAATTTTTGATTGGACTGACAGGTAAAAACAAACAAACAAACAAAAAAACAACAACATTAAGGTCATGATCTCATTGACCTGGCCGGAAGGTTGGCCAAAAAGCGCCCTCGTGAAATAAGGGTGCTTTTTGTCAGTATGGTGATTGTTTTTAGTCAGTGTGGTGTGATTGTTTTTAGTCAGTGTGGTGTGATTGATTTTAGTCAGTGCGGTTTGTTGCATGCAGGCGAAGCTGAATGAGTTTTTCTCCAGTTTGGTCCGGAAGCTGCAAAATGTTGAAATGCTTTCAAGAAGCGTCTCACACTCAAAATTAGGATTGGGTGGAACAATCCCATCACCTCTCCCTTAAATGAATTGGGCAATGGACACTTTAACTGTTTACATTTTTGTAGAAATCATTGGGTGTCAATTAAAACCCTGACTGACATCAAAAAGCAAATAATAAATACTCTGGCAATTCTGTGAGCAAACAAACTTTAGCGGCATTGTTTTTTTTGTTTTTGTTTTGTTCCTAGCTGCTATTATTTCGCCTCCTTTCTTTAATCCTGCACAGCAGAGAGGAAATTTTAAACTCGGAATGCGACCGTTTCTGATTGATCGGGGAGCAGTTTGGCTCACTGGAGCACCGACAAGAGCTGGAATCAACAACATTGATTCCAGCGTGTTGAATTTTAACCATTCCGCGCCACAGCCGAAGCCGAGTCGTGCTTCCTTCAGATTAAATGTGCATGCAGCTAACGGGAGAGCTGGGAAACGTGTTTCTTGAAACTTGAATTTACACTTTTAAGATGGTGTGCGCAAGATTTACATGAGGCATGCAAACATATTCGATGCATGGCTGATATAGGTTTAAAGTGTGTTTAAGATGACATCTTGAGTTGCTGTTGTTTTATTTTAAGGCTAAACGCGAGGATGCTAAAAAGTCTCCCGCTCCATTTTCGTCACTCTCAGAGTTTAGACTCTGGGAGTCCATTTGTCACCTCACAAAACCTGCATATGATTTCAGCTTCACTGAATTTGTAATCAGATTTTGAATATGAACCCAGGAGCTTCTAACCATCCATTCAGTGCGTTTAACACCAGACCAGGCAGCCCAGCTTTTCATCTATCGTTTTTTGTTTTTTTGTGTGTGTGTGTCACTCTGCACACTAATGATGTTTTCACACTTGTGTGTGTGACAGTCGTCGACAGCTGACAGGTCACAGGACACACAGTTTCAACAGACAGACGTTGGGAGACGATGTTTTGTTAGTCAGGACAGAACAGTGGCATCCATCCATCCATCCATCCATCCATCCATCCATTTTCAATGCCCTCTTCTTCCTGAACTCATGGTGGTGGGAGTCTACTGACCCCAGTAACATCCATGCGCAAATTTTAAAGTAAAGATTTAAAATTTGCACCGCTGAAAGATGATAGGGCTCGGCCGTCCAGTCCAGCTGCGGCCCCACGTGCAGTTTACTGCCACCAGTGTGACTGAATAATGGTTCCAATGTGAAGTGCATGTGAGTGCACCAGAAGGCACTGTTTGAATCAATCATCATCATCATCATCATCATCATCATCATCATCATTATTTTCAAAGGCTCATGAACAACGTGTTTGAGAAAATCAGCTGCCCTCAGTCGGGTAGGGCAGCACATAGGGAGCATGTACTAATAACAATAATAATAATAATAATAATAATTATAATAATCTCAGGGCAAAAACACAAGTAGTAACCAGACTTTAGTCGGGAAGGTGTGCACTTCCACAGATCAACAGCTCGGGAGGAGGTGGTTTCTCCACACCTCCTGCACTTCCAGAGTGCAGCCTGCCGCACCACCGCGGCGATCCACCACTGGGATCTGGCTCCGCTCGGTGATTCGCGGAGCTCCGTCCGAGAGCGCGGCAGCTGCAGACGTGTTCCCTGAGTCTGTCGGCTCGCTCGCGGTGTGTATGCGCGCTGGATTAGCGTGGCTCAGGACAGATTAGGTAATTATAGACACCTGCTGTCTAAGCGCAGTGTGCGTTGTCAGGTGTTGCAGCATGAGGGCGGCCCGCCGCTGAGGGTTGGTGGGGGGGAGGGGCGGGGCCCTGGTGGACGAATGCTCGGCCATGTGCTCGCAGGCTGTCTCTTCTCGCCCGTCCGAGCTGTCAGAGAGCAGCTCAGTGATGGGAATCCTCTCTCACTCTCACTCTCTCGCTCACACACACACACACACACACACACCAGAGGTCTAAAGCCTCTAACTCATTCAAACCGAGGGACCTCACTGATCTCCTCTTCATTTCTCACATCATCTCGCCGATTTTAAACTGTTGTATATTTAGCTTTTTTTTTTTTTTACCTAACCGGTGGGAAAAAGCCTCGCTGCCACATTTGGGTGAAATAATTCCTCTATTGTATCTCTGACAAGGACTGCAGCTGAAACAGGGAAACCACAGTGAACATACGTCGATTTAAATTAAATGGAGATGAATAGAGATTTGGCCTGGTGATTTGGAAACAAGCAGCTTGTATAGCATCGACACACCGCAGTGCGAATGGCCGCCGGTGCTGCTGTGCAATGTTTACTGGTCGGGTAAATTTGATCAGGAATTGATTGATGAGTCAACACAAAGAGGGAAATACACTTCCCTTGTACAGTACTACATCACACTTCAAGCACCCTGATCGGTACCTGCCACTTTTTAATCTTTTTTTAAATTGTATTTTTGTATATTAGTAAAACTTATGTTTCCCTGCCAAATGCCACTTTTTCAATTGTCTTTTTTCAAACTTTCTTTAATCCTTGCATGCATAATCACATTGGGTTTTGTCACACCAACATTTCACTGCCATGAAACGTGATGTGACAAATATAATCTTTGAATCTTGAATCTTGAAATACAACATATTTACAATGACAGAGCAATTCAAAAGGGTCGGAGTGTCCACAAAGAGAAGCGACGATTTTTAAAAAGGCCAACCTGATAGTTATTTATTCAAGCAAGTAACAAAAAACAACCCAGACCGAGAGTAAAACGTCTTTCCTGCCGGTGCCTCAGGGGTGGAGTAAAACGCTGTCGCAACAAATTACAACGCACTAAACTAAACGTTAAATGCAACCAGGGAGAACAACGCATTCAGTCTGAACGGAATTATTCTGCAAGTTTTAAAAAAAAATCTCTGCCGATTCATTTGGTAGTTGTCAACAAGTTGTGTTCTCTCGCTAATTAGCTCGTTGGTTAAAATACGACGACGACGACAACAACAACAACAAACCCGTGTTCAGCCCGTTAGCAGAGGCGTTGGGTCTTTTGTACTAATGTTGCCAACTTTAATCATTTGTTTGCACCAAGTGGCAGCGAGTCACGCTGATTGAAGCACAGACGAGCAGCTTGGACTCCGCCAACAGCCATCTGCTTTTTTTTCCCTTTTTTTTTTTTCTTGCTTGACTTAGAACGACGACACTTTCCAGTTTCTCCCCTCCGAGGTTTCTAATCATTAAAATGAGCTGCAGAAACTGCGACGCACAACCGGTGACACGGCCAGACACACAGTCGTCCAAGTACGACACAGCTTTGTAGTAGAATGTAATTATGGTCTGAAGCCACAGGTCATCGGGAGTTGATGGCAATGTTCCCGGCGGTACTGCATAAAAGTTAAAAGCATTAAAAAATTCACTGAAATTCTAAAGAGGAAAAAAAAATCATTACAGTCACAGTCAAGTAAAGAGTTATTACGCTAGTTATTGTTGCTTAGGGTTATGGTTAGTGTTAGGGTTAGGTTTAGATTGTCACTATTTTGATGTATGGCAAAATTAATAATTAACCACCATGGCTTACCAGAGTCTCTGACAGCCATTTATCACAAATAATAAAGAATCATAATCGAACCCGCATAAGACAACGCAAGAGCAGGACATTAGTCCGGGCTAATTTTAGCTGCTTGGCTCCACCCCCTGTCTGGGTGATGCCTGTCGAACCTTGAGGCTGGTCAGTTTACCTGTTTGCATCTCCCCTGGGTGTCTGCGAACTGTGGATGTACGCTGACGGCGAAGCAAGAAGTCGATTTTGATTTGTTTCTTTCATTTTTTTCCTCTTACTTCTATCAACTCGAGACCTTTTTTTTTTAATCGTCTTGGATACTACAAAAGAAACCGGTTTGGATGCTCTGGTTGGATATCCTGATGCTTCAACCATGACTCTGTTACCCTCATCACTGGTGCCAGCGGCTGTGTAGTGTCTCTCCAAAAGTACAGTTTATTTATTTCTTTCCTGAAAAAAAAAAAAAAAACTCCTGGAAAATCAACACCACACAACTGGTAAGCGCTCCCACTAGAAAGTAGGCAGTGATGCGGTTTGAGAGGTTAAAAGTCAAACGCGGAGTTTCAGAGAAGCTCCTGCGTGTGTTGTATTTTCTTCTATTGGAGTCGTGTTCTTTTATTTCTGGCCCGGGGAAAATGTTCTCACAATGCGGTAAAGATGCATTTGTTTGAATTGTCACCGTCGCCAAGCGCTGCGGCGTGGCGGTGCACGAAGGGCGGCTGAGGTTGGCTGCACAGCTCGTCATTTGCGGCGTTAGCGGCTGAAAGGCGGCAGTGACACCTTGACTTTCCTGGGAAGCCCCTTTACTGTTGCGTAACTCAATCACTTGTGTACCGTCGCAGCTAATTTTATCCTCTCTAACTGGCTTAAGTCTCATTAATGCAGGAGCAAAGTATATCAGGCCGTCGTGATTGACTTGGCGCTTCTTTGCATGTCACTCTATGTGTCCTATGTAAAAGGCAAAAAAGAGAAAAGAAATCAAAAAAGTGAATTATCTGAAGGATTTCTGATGGTGGTGCGGGAATTCATTACCGCTCCACAGGCTCTGATTCTCGCCCCATTTTGTGCTAAAAATATATATTTTTTCTCTTTCTCAAAAACATCTTCACTAATTGCAATCTTTCGTCGGGAGAAACTCTAGTGTTTTTTTTTTTGCTTTTGTTCATTTTTGTTTGTCTTTCCATCGGCAGTCGACTTCCTGGCCCAGGATTAATACCGTAGGTCCTGAAAGGCGCTGAAGGTCTAAATGACTCGGCCTCTTGCGGTTACATAACCGTGTGCGTCTGTGCGCTGCAGGGGATTTAAAGGCCACACAGGGGAGAGCTGATCTTTAAGTCCAAGAGGCTTTACGCCACACCACAACAAAACCTGAGGAACTCCAGCGGCACGAGGGGGCGGCGGGTCGGAGGACGGACGGGATCATCTGCAATTAGCATCTCGCAGCGGCGGGAAGCAGTCCGAGGGACTGAGAGGCGACGTGAAGGCAAACCACAGACACACCTGCAAACATAACAGCCGCGTCGTGATCGACCTGGTCAGACTGGACTTTGTTGCTTTGGTTTAAAGAGCCAAAAGATCTGAAATCCAACAAGATGTTCGGGTGCGCGTAGAGTCTTGACTAACTTTCACAGAGATGACGTTCTTCTCATCACACCGCATTTGTTCTCTCCAGTGAGCGTCGGTCAGAGATCTTAACCACCGCTGATGTTGTGGTTTAACCAACCGCTGTCAAGACGAGGCTGTGGTTATTAACAAAAAACAAGCGCACGGAGGTCAGTTTGAGTTTGTTCAGGGGACCTGAGCTGCATCTGGACACGCCCACATTGAACCCACACCCCACCCAATCAGAAAGCCTCTTGATGCCTGATCCACTGAAAAGCAAATGTCAGCCGCCTGCCGTCGTCCAACCCTGTTGTGGTGTTTTTGTATTTGACTGATTCTGCTGAGTGCTTGTAAAGGTTCTAGAAGGAACACTGGAACTTGATATGAAGGAATGTTCTAAGGTTTGGATGAATTCACTCACATCTACTTAAGCAAGCAGCAAACTTACAGAGAAGGTGAGCTCAGCGCCAATGAGATAAAATGACATTTCAGAGAAGTGATGGTTCCGACTCTCTCGCCTATAACATGTTTATGCTACATCGTCTCAGATGAGACCACTACTCCTATCCCGTCCTCCTTCTGAATCCACCACAACAGTGATGGGAAGGAGAAAATAAATAATGAATAACTGGCTGCTAAAATGTGCAATTATTTTTTATCTTTTTATTTTGTTCTCTCTGAAGCAGTTTGTCACTTGATTTTCTGCTGGAACCTCTCAAGTTCTTGATTATGCTGATTTATATTAGAACAGAAGAAGTTATGACTTTATTTGTCCAGTTCAGTTCAGTCCAGCTCAATTCAACTTTATGTGTAAACCACATGTATATGCGCATGCTCAAAAACCCGGATGTTTCCACTGACAGGCCAAGTAGGGTAAAATAGGGAAACCTGGAGACCTGGGCTCTTGACTGAAAAGATGGTGGTCACCTGCCATCTCCCGCCAACCGCCATCACCCGATCCTCTCTAAAAGTTGCTCCTAACTTTCCAGCTCACCGTCTTTCTCTCCTGTGTTCAGTGCCAACAAGATGCAGAAGCAAGTGGAGGTCAGGATGGACGAGAGCCACCTGCAGCCGGCCAAAGTGGACACGTCTGACAGCGTCTGCAGCAACCTGTGCGACAAAATCATGAAGAACATGGTTCTTACCCTCACCATCCTGGGTAAGTCATTTTTTTCTAATTTAATTTTAGGAATAAGGTGGCCTCCTGCTACTTCCTCCCGTGGGGGCCACAACCACTATCATCCAGCTATGCACGCGCTGGGTGCGCGCACGTGTGCTGTGCACACACCCAGGGGCTCGGCGAGGCCTCATTTAGCGTCTAGAGGGAAGCTAACGCTGCGCTAACATGCTCAGACAGGCAGATAAACACACTTGTGCCTGCGGGCGATTAACCCTCGCTGCATGTCGTTGGATCGTCGAGGAACGTCAGGAGAGAATGCCTCCACACGGGAGGAGAACACACACACGCACGCACGCACGCACTTTGAATCCTCACGCTGTCAAACACAGGAGCTTCTTGCTGGGAAGCAATCGAGCTAACCAGCGAGCCGGTGACAGCGCCACACGTTGCTGTTGCTGTTGGGTTTTTTGGGTTTTTTTTGCTTTTTTTGCTTTGTATCAAAAACTGTTGTGAACCTCTTAATGGCTGCTAAAAAAAAAAAAAAAAAAAGTCAGCATCAGCATTTAAAGGAGCAGATAGTGGATCTTCACCAGGGTCACATTGACTAAACTGAAATAATGAGCTACTGTGAAGTTTCATTCGAATGAGCAGGAGGAAATCAAACTCCTGTATTTGTGTGTAAATATATGCATATGTATATATTTCAAGGCTTTGTTTTTCTCCTGTGCACTTGTTACCCTCGCCTCGACAAAGCCGAGTTTTTCGCTCGTCACACGTGAGGGCAATTACAGCAGCACCTGTTGGTCACACGGCGACACTGTGGGACTCTCAGACGAGGTTATTTGAGGATCAAACTGTGAGACTCGCGAGCCACCGCAGGTCGTGTTGTCGTACTCGGAGTCGGTGCCTCGATGCTCAAAAGTCTTGTTGTTTTTTTCCCTCACCGCGTCTGTGTCTCTTCCCTCTCTTTCTCTCTGCGGTGCAGGTGTTTTTCTGGGCTCCATCGCCGGGATGCTGCTGCGGCACATATCACCCCTCCCTCCCGATGTCGTTATGATCATCGCCTTCCCCGGAGAGATCCTAATGAGGATGCTGAAAATGCTTATTTTGCCCCTGGTTGTTTCCAGTCTGGTCACAGGTGGGTGACGTGCAGAAACGGCTGTGCGTGCTTTTTCATGGAGGCTTGTCTAGAAACAAGGCTGCGTGGTGCAACTTGTTTCGGGAAACTGAGCAACGATGACTTGGCAGACAGGAATTTTTGCACTGTTTACTTCCTCTTCTCTGGAGGTTGTAACCAGGCCTGTTTTGGGGCGCTCAAGGTTCCTGATGTTTTTATCTGTGACATGCCAGATCAGACTCTTCTTTCACTGAAAAATCTTTACAAATAAAAAGAGGTCACGTCCATAGAAAAAGCACTTTAGAGGCCATTGGTCAAACCAAACTGGACAGATATTTCGGCTGTCAGTTCAGTCAGGGAGCAAGAGTTTGAGGCTTCCAGTCGGTGTAAGAGACAATGGTTGAGCGCCACGGCTGGCGGTCAACTGTAATGGCCGCAGTTGTTACCCAGACTCGTGCCAAAGCTGGTCGGCGGAAAAGCAAAGAATTCTCTCCCCTTGTGAAAAAGCCTCAAGTGTTCTTCACCCATCGGTCCGCACAATACAGCAACAAGATAATGATCAGCCAATTTTGTCTGTCACTCAAAATAAATTCACATTGCTGCAAAGTCGCCCCCGAACAATGCGGAGAAATTAGCTTCTTCTTCTTTTTTGCTGCAAATGGAATAAAAGCGACGCATTCAAAACATTTCTGGAAGAAGAACATTTATACACCGAAGAAGAATTTGAGAAGGATTATCAGCAAACTATCTTTTGCAACACGTGCACAAGTGTAAATAATGCATTGAAGAGACCATTGTTCCTCTTGATTTAATGCTACTGTCCCCAATGGCCTGAATTATAGGTCTGAATCAGGAAGTTGTGAAAACGCATTTAGGACCCATTTTTTTAGGTATGTGTTTGTACTTCCTGTTTGGATTATGCCAAATATCCTAAACATTTTACAATATTATTTTCTACTTCGGTGTCATCTGAGGGTAAATTGAAAAAAAAATGTCTCAGCAGAACTCAGGAAAATTCAAAGTTTAGCTCTGCATCCGCAGCCAATCACTAAATGAAAGGTTTCTGCCAAAACTGGTGTTTTTTCCCACATGTTTAAAAGGAGACCTAAAGAGCGGAGCGGCCAACTAGCTGGTGTTGTGGTCACTATCCTGACAGACGGATCGGTGTCCTTTATGAGAGAGGAGCTAATTTTGCACAATGTAACCATTAAAAGCTGGAAAGAAGCTAAATATAGGACTCATTAAAGTGTAACTGAAGCGATTAGTTGCGACTGGGCTCAAAAAATGTCTCTTGAATGCTTAAAATACCAGCATGCTAATTATACCATCCATTAAGTAGGGCCTACAAATAACAACCTGCAGCCAGACTTCACAGTAAAGCAAACTGGAGCGCTCAGATGTGACGATCTTCAACTAGGACTCTGATTTAACCGCCTGCGGTGTCTCAGCGTCCGAGGCCCCTTGGATGATGCTCCGGGCTGCCCAGTGAGCAAAGCCGTACACGCATCAATATAACGTCGCTGCTACATCATTGACGTGACACCCGTCTTCTATCAGCCCCTCATTACCGAACTCAATTACTCTCCGTAAACAATTCATATTGTGATGAAAGCCTTTGCTTGTTTGCTGCCCAGACGTCTGGTCCGTCCTCGAGTCAAAGCAGTCAGAGAGAGAGAAAAAAATTGGTGTTTGTGACACTCGCCATCACGGTGGATCATTAAAAGCCCAAACTCAAACGATAAGGCCAATTATCTGACTCAGAGCAAACAGATAATTAAGTTTGTGACTGAGTCATCTTTCTCCATTGAAAGACTCTGTCAGTGTCTGTCGGTGTTGGAGGGACAGGTACAAGCTCAGTGGCATTACTTAACTTAATGAGGGAGCCTTGTGTTTGAGCAGTCCACACCAAGAACCTCTTCCATGAACTACAAACCAAAAAATAAAATAATTCTAACTTAAGTAGACGGGAGCTAGTTGACATTCGTCCACGTACGATGCCAAACTGGACACGTGACACAGTTATGTGACTGTGGGGACGAGACCCTGCTGTCTTTCTTCCCATTTAGGAAGAAGGAGATCTGGTATACAAGTGGGCGATCACCATAAGGAACATTATTGATGGCAAATTTGGAAATGTTGTCTCTGCATTTGACCGTGACCAGGGAGGCTTTGGTCTGACCCACCAAGGGGATGAAACCCATAAGCTATCAGGACAGATACACAGAGACAGGGAGACAAAGCCACTCGGAAGTAATGCCAAAAGCTGTTGTCCATCCTGTAAAGCCCTCATTGATGTTTCTTTTTAGTTCTGTTGCACAGCTTTAGCATCTACGTACCAGCTTCCTGACAACTAAAAGCGACCTGCATGTTGCTGTATTCTGTTGTTGGCTGGAAAAAGGCCTTAGTAAGGATCAAACTACCACTACACACGGCAAATACACTTCCCAAGGCTAACTTTGGTTTCCTGTGTCAACAGGACTGGCTGGTCTCGATGCAAAGTCCAGC
The DNA here is from genome assembly GCA_009823395.1 of Thamnaconus septentrionalis. Taxonomy (NCBI): domain Eukaryota; kingdom Metazoa; phylum Chordata; class Actinopteri; order Tetraodontiformes; family Monacanthidae; genus Thamnaconus; species Thamnaconus septentrionalis. The sequence goes on along the minus strand of CM020505.1, from coordinate 15,499,618 downwards.
GGGCGTTTGGGCACCCGAGCCATGGTCTACTACATGACAACGACAGTGATCGCCGCAGTCCTGGGGGTGGTCCTTGTGCTGCTAATCCATCCTGGAAACCCCAAGCTGAAGGCCAATCTGGGGCAGGGAAAGAAGAACGATGACGTGTCAAGCGTAGACGCTTTGTTCGATCTAATTCGAAATCTCTTCCCGGAGAATTTGGTGCAGGCGTGTTTTCAGCAGGTGGGAGTCTCACTTTTTTTTTTCCCAAGCTGAGAGTGATACATACATCATGTTTGTCTTCACTGCATCTTCTTATTCACTTTGTTTGCTTCTTGTCCAGATCCAGACCGTGACTACCAAAGTACCAGTGCCCACCAACAGAACAAAAGCGCCTCCTCAATTCACACTGAAAAGGTCACTTCAGTTCAAGGGCGGGATGAACGTCCTGGGTAGGTGAAAAGTCTTCTCCATTGTTCCGGGAAAAGAATGGCCGCAGTTTCGTAACAGCTGGCGCACATTCCATCCTCGGAATTGTGCAACCTGATTTCCAAATCAAAACTTCTTTTGTGATCTGGTGTAAACAGCCCAGGCCTGTTGCGTTTTGTGCTTCGCCGTGTTCCTTTTGGACCGAACTGCAGTCGCCACAGCGGCACAGTTGGGCCACAGGGTGTCTCGTTAAACATGAGTGAATGATGCTGTGTTTTCGCAGCAGCACCAGATTGAACAGTTGTTTTTCTAATTACTTTTTCTTCCAGTTTTAGAACAGTCTGTTTTGGTGGGGGAGTATAAATGAGTCAATGAGCAAAACAAATCATAGTTTATTTTTTCATGACTGTCAACTAGGCCAAAGTAAAGTTTGTCACATTGTTTTGTAAATGCAATATCACACTCGAGTTCCTTCTGAACAGAAGGTCTTCAATATCGTCCTGACAAGCGTGACTTTAAAAATGTGTATCCACTTGTGACTAAGTCTCGTTTCCACGAGGAAACTGTGTCACAGTAATTATCCATGAGGCTTTTTTTAAAAAACGATTTCCAACAATACAGGTTACTTAAGACCGGCTGAATTCTGTGTTCCAGGCTTGATTGGATTCTTTGTGGCTTTCGGAGTCATCATGGGCAAAATGGGAGAGAGGGCCAAACTGATGTTGGAGTTTTTCAATGTGCTGAATGAGATCGTCATGAAGCTGGTTGGTGCGATCATGTGGTAGGTGTCGTCCCAATAGAGGCTCGCGTGACGCTGGATTTGCATTTCCCTCTTCCTGAAGAACTTCTACAGTGGACGTGTACTTGTCTGCCCGCAGGTACTCCCCTCTGGGTATCGCTTGCCTCATCTGTGGAAAGATCATCTCCATCGCTGACCTGGAGGTGGTTGCCAGGCAGCTGGGAATGTACATGGTAACCGTGATCGTGGGTCTCATCATCCACGGCGGTATCTTCCTCCCGCTCATATATTTTGTGATCGTCAAAGAAAACCCATTCAAGTTCTTCATGGGGATATTCCAAGCGTGGGTCACAGCGCTGGGAACAGCGTCCAGGTATGCTAGACTTCTGCGCCAATTGTTGTTTTACACTCCGAGGTTCAGACTGTCCCACCCCCGGTGAGCGCAACACGACCCCATCAGAAGCAGGTTCCCTCTCAGGTGGTCGACATGTTCCTGTGACTCCGCCTCGCATCCTCTTCTTCCATTATAAAGCGCGGTGGAAGTCTTGGCAACGGCGGCCTCTCACTCTGCCTTCATGTGGGATATGAGATGTTTTATTAATGGCACGGAGGCATCGTTCCCCCTGCGGACACGACCTCGACTCTCTCATGTACCGACCTGCTCGCCGCTCCGCCAACCACCAGCAACATGCTTCAATTACCAGGCAAACAAAAAAAACAACTGCTGGGTTACAGAGACGCATTCTCTTTGAAATTCGCCCTTAAATTGAATTCAAACTGAAGCAACTTCCCTGGAAGAGTCATGAAAATATATATATTCTGTTTTATGTAACAGATTTACATACATTGCGTGACATCAAGTTGATTTATTTCCAAAGTTCCAAACGGAATAATTTCCTGCAGATTCCTTCCTAACTTCCTTCCAGATTCCAACCTAACTTTCTTTTCTCATTTTCCGTTTACTACAGCGCCGGTACCTTGCCTGTCACCTTCCGCTGCTTGGAGGAGAACTTGGGCATCGATAAGAGGGTCACCCGCTTCGTGCTCCCGGTGGGCGCCACCATCAACATGGACGGCACGGCGCTTTATGAGGCGGTGGCCGCCATCTTTATCGCCCAGATGAATGGGATTAATCTCGACTGGGGCCAGATTGTTACTGTCAGGTGAGAATGTGGATTTGGCAGCCAATTCAATTACACCCATCAATTTAACTTGATTAGCTTTATAGTTAGGACTTCAGTTACAGTTCGTCTTCTGTCAGCTGTGTTTCTTACTCTCAACCTCAAATTAGTTCTCTTTTGGTGGTTAAAGTGAATAAAGGGCAATTATTTCAAACGACCGTTGTTGACCTCTTGTGGTTTTCCATCAGTATGACGGCCACACTAGCCAGTGTTGGAGCTGCCAGTATCCCCAGTGCTGGACTGGTGACCATGCTGTTGATTCTCACAGCGGTTGGACTGCCTACTCAAGACATCAGCCTGCTGGTCGCTGTCGATTGGCTTCTGTAAGTCATCACAACACAGTGTACATTGAGACCATGTAAATATAATAACACATTCATAACATGACACTTTGGTTGTATCAAATATATGTATATATACACACACACACACACACACACACACATATATTTTTATTTTTTATATTTAAGTATTTCTTCACTTTGATCGCTGTGATAGAACCAAAGTGTAGTGTCATGTGCATGTTATTTTTATGTTTGCATGTTTTTAATGTACAGTACAGTATATAGACACAACCACACATACATTTTAAAATATAGACTGAGACAGTAAGAAGTACTGTTAATGTGAAAAAACAATAAAACAAAACATTAAACAAGACGTTATACTGGACATCGAAATTGTGCAGGATTTTCAAGCGGGTCGTCGTCACGTAGGAGAAAGCATTGAAAATATTTTCCTCCATATATTTTCAGGGAGTAAACAGGAGCTTTGCTCCTACTCACTGACTCATCAGTATCTCAGGCCATAAATATCATGACTTATATATAACATACAGGATGTTATACAATACATTCACCCTGTGTGTATCTATCTATCTATCTATCTATCTATCTATCTATCTATCTATCTATCTACCTAGAAGTCATACTGTTCAGACTTTTTACTACCTTGTTTGCCTTCTCCTGTCACTTTTCTTCTCGGACTTGTAGGGACCGTTTCCGCACATCTGTCAACGTGATCGGGGACTCATATGGCGCGGGCATCGTCTATCATCTCTCCAAGCACGAGCTTGACAGCTTCGACTCCCAACAGGCCCGCATGGAAGACTTTGAGGTGGCACGGAATCAGTCATTCTTTGAAAATAACACCAACCAGAACGTGTACGCGCACCACAACTCAATCTTGATAGACGACTGCAAGGTACATTTCACATTAACGGACATAGAGACGTGTATGTAGACGGCCCTCCCACTCCTCGCTTCTGTGTTTTTTGCCTGTGTTTGTTAACTCCTCTGTGTCACTAGTGGATGTCGTGTTTTCATCAAGGGAAATGCATTCCGGATTGTGTAATATATCAAAATAAGGGACAGATCATTCTATTTTTTTGACTGTTATAAGGAAAACACAGTTTTTTGTGATACCAGAGTTATCAAAGTCAACACATGTTCTCTCTGCAATATTTTTTTACATTTCTTGTTTTTTTTAAACCATCTGCAAAATCTGTTAAATTAATGTGAAAAAATGGACATGAAAGTGTTTGTTTTTCAGTTTTAATTCTCAGACTGCTTTGTTGTATACAAAATTTAACTTGACTTGTATTTTTGTTGTGCTATGTCTGGGTTTTCATACCGTTTCCGGCTTGTGTCTGCTTAATTGGACATGTATTTGTGGCAGCCCTGACCAAATTACAGAGTCAGTTCTTTTTTTTTTGGAAATTCAGATCTATTTTTCTACCTAGTGGTACACATAAAGACTGCTGTTTTAACATGTCACATCGAAAGTGGCGCAAACCGTCATGAAATGTCCATCTGACCCTTATCATAAGACCCTTTCCCATCAGTACTGTAGGAAACAAAACTGTGGTTCACTGGTTTCCTCCTCGTAGAGTAAATGACAGATCACTGTTTGTATGATGCAACCTCCAGGCAAAGTTGCATTCTTTTCCTTGTTTCAATACTGCATCTCGGTTGGGCAGAGAAGCCAATAAAATACATGACCAAATAAGGACAACACCCCAAAGTACTCCTGTTTCCAATCACATTTGTCAAAACACCCTGAGATGTCAAACATTATTGTATTAGCGTATCAACATGAGCTGTTTTTTGTTCACACCATTGTTGGAAATTCACACATTCAAACCTTCGACCAAAGATGTCCGGTCGAAACACAATGGCTTCTCTGCTCCAATCCGCTGCTGACAGGTTGGAAAAATGCTGGTGCCTTGGCCCCAAAGTTAGATGTTCTCAATAACTGCTTGCAGGTGTCGATGGGCAGAAATGGCAAGACTGCAGAGTTCTCCCTTGTTGAGGAGGAACCATGGAAATGCGAGTAACACAGATCCAGATGCTGCTGCGCCTTACCCTGAGTTCCCACTGCTTTTACCCTCTGCCGACACACAACTGTACACAGTAGGACCAAAAGAAAAAAAAGAGTTCAAAAAAATTTGAGTAAAGAAGATAAACAAAATGTGACAGTCAGCAGGGTTCGGCTGTCCTGCCAGAACTATTGGCCGGCCCTTAAGGTTCCCACCCAGGTGGCCGATGGATGACACTGGGGACGGTTAACCTGCTTTTATTTTAGATCCTGCATTTGCACAAACTCCAGCAAAGACAACCCTACAACGAACTGGTGCGTTTTCAGGCACCTCTGGAAGAATGAGTCACCGGTTGACAACACTCAGGGCCTTACTTGGTGCTGCTGCAAGCCTCTTGTTCCGTCAACAAAAGAATTCTTCAACCTTGTGCAACATCTCATTTTTATTTTCTTTGTAGTTTAAAAGGGTGCGGGAGAGAGAGCAGACACTCGGATTACGGCCTTGCCAGTTAAATTTGATCCGAGGATTAAGCGGGCGATAATATAATGGCGGCTCAAATTGGCTTAAATGAAGGGAGTCGTCTCGGTGGTGTGGGGTGTTTTGATTTGGTCTGGGGGTGTTACTGAATGCTAGCTGCTATCGATAGGTTTTCTGCGTGGAAATGCCGTGTTGAAGTCAATCAACCCCGGCGGTTGAAAGCGACTTGCGACAACACGGACTGAATGAAACCGCCCCTCTGTGCAGGCACCGTGACGTCAACGCAAGATCGTTAAACAGAGTGTTACCTTTGCCTGACTTGTGGGATTACAGCCTGGTGTCGCACACATGGTCAATCCTAAGAAGCAAAGCTTAGGACTTAGGATGGTACGAGGAAAACATGTGCCCTCTAAATGTGGCAACGCAGAGAACATACAGGGCGTGTCGTAGACGGTCGTGAGGCAGGATATAGAGTGAGAGTGAGGGGCGTCTTTCTTCCGATTAATATATTGTTTATCTTTTTGTATGTATGTTCTTCAGGATTGAGGCACTGACTTTTTGTTGTTGTTTGTTCGTAGTCCAAAAAAAAAAAAGAAAAAAAAAAGACGCCTGTGTACCTGGAACCCAGAGAGGATGTTAAACAAAAGAGAGGAAGGTTTGAGATTTCGGAGGGCGGCCGTTGGCTTGGTGTCTCTCAAACTTTTACATAGGCCAGTGCATTGCTGTTTTATTTCACACTGTTTTCTGATTTCTATATGCTATATGACAACCTTGCCTTGACGACGTCAGCTGCGTAGTGCAGGCAGTCCGTGCGATGACTCGCGCGTCTCTGGATATGAAAAGTTGCTACAACTGTCCACTTCAGTCGAAGAAGTTTTTTTTTTCGTGGCGGGCGTAAAGTTTCTCCACCAATCGGCTTTGAGCAAGCAGCCGAGCTCTCCTGTGATTACATGCAGAGTTAATTGGCTATGGCCACCTTTGTTTAGAAGGGGCTTAATTCTGCTCCCAGCCCTCGTTTTGATGTGGAGCCGTAGCAACAGGATCAGTGGATGCTGGCTGGATGTGAGGTTTTATTTGTTTGTTTGTTTGTTTGTTTGTTTTTTCTCAATTATCTCTGTGTAGAGACTGTTCAAACCAAGGTGGAGACGGTTGATGGTTGATTGTGTTCTCATATAAGCTCAACAGCTTATATATATTAATGTTTAAAGTGCCTCCTTGCACTTTGTGTACATAACATATATAGCTAAGGTGTATAAAACAAATGTATAGAGTTTTATGTATGTTATCTATCAGAATTGCTTTTCCTATGCTAAAGATTTCTATGAAGATTGTACTGTGTAATCACTCATTGAAGTTTCCCTTCAGGCCAATAGTCGTCCCTGTAGGTTGTGAACTTAGGGGTATTTATTTTTGTGGAAAAATGCATTCAACCTTCTTTTTTTTTTTGCTTGTAAAAGAAACAACTGAGCTCCAATTGTTTGTGTGAGAGGAAGGCCCTACATGTTCCACTTGTTAAACCAGTGTTTTTACGCTGGTGTGCAGCACCGCTGATCTTCGACACTCAAGTTTTTCATTTTCATTTTCTTTTTTTATGTCAAATGATGCTAAACTGTATCTACTCAGAAACCCCATTTGCCAGGTGCACTCCAGTGGGCCATCATCTAATCCAAAGTACTGCCTTTAGAGGTTACATTGCAAAACGGCACAGAAATTAGACTCTCACTCATCCAAGTCATCTTAGTCTTGGAGAGCTGAGTGAAAGGCTACTGGACTGGTTCTTGGTGGCTGAAGACATTTTGTCTCACATTCAAAAGGCTTCTTCAGTGATGGAGACCTCTGAGCCCTCGGATGAGACTACACCAATTTACTGTTCTTGGGTAATCATTGAGTGATGAGTCATACATTCAATTCTATGCATTTTATTAACACTACTGCCCATAAAACCAACATGTTAGTACTTTCAGGAATGCTTTACGTGTATGGAACATTGGCAGCTACAGTATTTCTACATGTTGTCCTCAGCAAAAAGTGTTTGGCCCAGACTTTGCTGAACAGCTGAAGAATCAGCCCTCACCTGTTGGATGGACCAACAGTTGAGGGAATGATCTCAGTCACAATCACTACATTTATGTGTAAGGGAAAACAACAATCTTTAATTATATCCCCTTTTTTTATTTTGTTGTATTTGGTTTTGAGCCTTGAATACATAAAATATGTCCTTAGTGAACAGACCTAGCGTAGACAGTGTTTTCTATGAAAGTAAGACTATCATTTTTAGATGATAAAATGTATATTTTCTATCATTCTTCCCTTTTGTTTTTGCTATGTATACATCAGTTCAAGAATCTTTTCAACTATTTCCCCTGTGAACTGACATTCGATGCAAGGTAACTTCTTTTTGGATATTGCTGCAGGAAAGCAGGATCTTAATTACTTTGCAAAAAATAAAAAATAAAATAAAAAATACTAATCAGGCAAACGGACGGAGTGTGTGTAAATGTTTTAATACTTGGTTGTAAATATGAAACTTAAAAAAATAAATAAATAAATGTTTAATTGTGAAGTTGCTGTTTGGTTTATTGTAGGTTACTGTTTGAGTCGGATGGAGGAGCTACAGCGCTGACACGAGGTTGTGAAGCAGCTGAGGGGCTGCGTTGACAGAAGCTAATTATTCAGTGGGCTGAGTGCCGCTCTGCACAGAGATTCCACAATATATGTGGTGGAAGTAGAATGCCTTAATGTGAGTTACAATTTTCAAATAAAGTGTAGAGTATTTAATTTAAAAAAAAATATTACACAGAAATGTATGGGTTTTTACAAAAAATACATTTTCACAAGACAGGTCAGTGCTGGGTGTCTGCTTACAAGTGTACAACAATAAAACATACAAACATAATTTACATTGTCAAGGAAGTAAATAAAAACTTAATAAAACACTATACAGACTTTAAAGCCCTGTTTGGAAAAAAAAAGACATTTGTGCACCAAACACAGTCAACAACAAGGTAAGAACTGAAAAGTGTAACAACAGTTGCATCTTTGAGTTCAAACTGGGTCCAGAAGAGTTGGAGAGTCCACACAGACTAATGGCCCAGTGGTTCTGTTTTGAAGCCTCAGTCCGATGAATATTTGTCTGAAAGATCATCAAGCTGAATGACCGTGTACTCCTCTGCTTCGCCGTTCTCTCTGGGATGGTCTTTTTGCAGAAAAGTCTCCATCTCTAGCTCCCTCTGCTGGTTTGAGGAGTTGGTTTTGTTCTCCAGCTGGGATCTTTGTCTTGGTCCATTCCATCTGTGCAGAAAGATAGGTTGAGGGTTTATTCTCTACGCCAACAATGAATGTAGTTCACATGATGGTGTTTTTGACTCTAAAAGCCTCACTTGTCTCGAGTAGCGATGGCAACGCAGAGCATAACCAGGGCTGCGACACCAACAATGAAGGCGACAATGATGATCCAACCTGCAGAAAGTAGGGATTAGTAAGATCAACTTGAGCAGTGCCTGGATCGTGCAAGAATATCACCAATGTTATATCGATCAAGGGATTTACCTGGAGTTCTGTCATTTCCACTGTGCGGCGATTCGTGAACTAAGAAAAGAAAATGACAACACATGATATAAACAATAAAAAATAACTATAAAACAACTTGTGAGTATGTCATTGTATATTCACCTTTATCTGGCTGTGGGTTCTGGATCTCTGGGGATTGGTCCAAGTGGTTTGTAATGGATAGATTTATGCGTCGAGGACCCACATTGACCTGAGGAGGCGTGTAGGTTGAGGACACACTACTAGTTTGTGTGGTGGAGAATGGACCCATTTCACCAGAGGCTGAGCCCTCAAAGTCTCCTGGCATGAAAACAGCGGTCGAGCTCTGCGTGGTTGTGAGGTGTTCCCCATTTGGGAAAAAGACCTGGGTTGTGGTATCCCCACTTCCTTCAAACGTGCCGCTCTCTGTGGTTTCTGAGTAGGGCTTCTGAGAGTTCTGTGTATGCAACCCACTCTGGGTTGTAGTATGCAGCGACAAGAACTCGCCAACGGGGTCTCCACTTCCCTCAGGATAGTCCGTGGACTCAGTGGTTGGCTTCTGGGTGCTCTGAAGGAGCTCAGCACTCTCAGTTGTGGATGCATTGCGTTCTCCTCCGTGGTCAGGAAGACGTTTGATGAACCACTGAATGGGGTCTCCACTTCCCTCAAAATTGTCTTTGGACTCAGTGGATGGCTGCTGGGAGCTCTGATGGAGTTCAAGACTCTCGGTTGTAGATACGTTGTGAAAGGCGTCCAACCTTTCGTCAAAGACGTCACTGTCTTTGGACTGAGACGACGGCTGCTGGGACGCTTCAGCGGTTTCGGGTCTTTTGGGTAATGCAGTGGAGCGAGGACTGAGAAAAAAGCCATCGATGAGATAGCCCTCTGTCACGGCCTCTCGGTAAACCTCATCCTGTGACACAACTAGGACAAAGACAGGTGGAAAAATCCACAGGTCACCACAAGTGTTTGTTTGTTTCCTCATTTTCTTAGAAATCACAACGCTGAGTTGATGTGCTTTGTGTCAAATTCTTGTACAAACTTGCGCAGTGGTCTTCTGTGATTAGGTGTGGTGAGAAACTGTAATGATTAACTGGGGTGACTAATGATCCCTTAGCAGTGGGACAAAGAATGGCTCATCATCAAAGCAGCAGTTTGAAAAATAGCTTTGAGCACTCCTGACACACCCACCTCAAGTAAGTAAACCATGAAGTGTTTCCCAGTTTTCCTTGGATGGAGGCCGTCGATTCTGAACAGTTTCGACACGACGGGATATATGAAAAAAGACTCACACGGAAATGATCGCTGTTAGTCATACCACTGAGTGATCGTGGTGACCTTGTTACTTTGCAAAGGAAATAAGTGAGTGCGGTATTATTTGGCTCATTACTGTGATCAGTTGCAAGGAGACGGAGGAGGCTGTTCAAGTAGTGAACGTAGAACATTTCCTGGGTCACAGTGTGGATTTACTCCACTGACAGTGTAGCCTTAGTTACTGATCAGAGAAGCTGTTCTATGTTCAATTGCATATGCCAAGAACTGCCACCAGTGTGTGACTAGAAAATGCTGAGTTTTTAGCGGCAAGTGCTTCAGGCATTCAGGCGAAAGGAAAGGTCCCTGTGAAGGTTTGGCTTTACTGCACACTCCTTAAAATCAGAACTAGGATGATTGAGTTATTGTATTCGGCTGTTTGTGTCGTGTAGAGTTTCAGCATGATGAACTTACCCAATATTCCCTAATATATGTTTGAATTTCGTAGATCTAAAGAAATTAAGTTTTCTTTTTTTCCACAAAGAAGTTCATGAGAAGGGCATTGGAATGCCAATGACTTGGATTACACACTATTCTTCTCCAATTCTGCCCGGTCATGTTCAGCTTTGGCTGTTTCCAACATATCTGCAGGTTGCCAAAACTTGTGTTACAGCTCCTTGCTGATCTTTCAGTTTCATCTTACACAAGTAATAGGCATTAATGCAGCTCTTGGGACGTTTTACAATGATCTCTGTGTGCGTTTTTTGGCACTGTCTATGAAATCTATGCACCGGCAATGAAATACAACTCTGGTATTCCTCTAGAAACAAGTGAGGCAGAAAGACATAGCACATGTGTGGCAGCGGTGGGAGGGCCAACTATAAGGGCACAATGCTAATTATTAAAATGCAAAAGTAAATTTAATAGGAGAGTAAATATGTAGATACAATGACCAATGATGGCCACAAGAATTGCCTCAAATTTAGAAATGTTTATGAAAAGTTTGAAGAAATCAAGCTATCCCAGTAAATATATACAATTAACGATTAACATTTAAAAGTATTAACTGTTGTATCTGACTGCTTACTTAATCCGAAAATGTAACATCACACTTAGCTTAAAAAAAGAGTACTGCTTGAGGAGAGATTGTCTTGGGAAAAAAAAGGAAAAAAAAGAAACAGATGAAAGAAATTAAACTTACCATTTGAAAATCCTGAATGGGCAACGGCAAAAATTCCAAGTATCACCCCAAAAAGTAGGGTTTTGACCTTCCTGCCACACACCTGTGATGAGTCCATTTTGTGACTGAACTGAGCTGTTGGCGAGTCGGAAAATATTTGGGACAGTGAAGCTGACAATTTGAGGCGGATGAATCACGTTGGTGCCTCTTATATGCAGCGGAAGCAGGTAGGTGTGACATCCTGACAACAATGAGTGGCAACACTCAAACGCACATAAGAGGCTGGCACACCTGCGAACACACCTCTCACCTCGCACACTTTCTCACGCTTTCCCCTCCTCTGACGGGGAAAAAAAAGTTGTCCAGGAAGTTGATGTGTTTCCTGATTTCCTAACATGGAGTTGGAGGGCAAAACAAAAACAGTGGCAACAGATAGAATTTAATGTAAACAATCAATCACAGTGCAATACGATATGGTATAAAAAAGATGAAAACAATTTGTTATAATGCTGCTAAATCTTATTGTGAAGCAGCTTTGGAAAACATGTGAGTCCCATATGCTAAATCTACAAATAGAATAAAAGTAATGTTCGTTCCTAGTCATATAATACAACAACAACAATAACAACAACAACGACAACAATGTCAGTTGAATTATTTGACTGATGTATTTCACAGTTTGACCAATTAAGTTCTGCTAGGCAAACATTTACGGAATTTAGGTCAGCCAGCCTTTACACGTAATAGGATAAATGAATTCCAAATTGTACAGAAACATGGAACAAATTCACAGTATGACTGAGAGGTTTAGATTTAGTGAACCAAAGTACTAACAGTACAGAATCTATATATATTTGGGAATACATATATAGTAAAGAAGTTAAATTTACTTATAGTCCCACAATATATATGTAGAACAGTAAGGGACTTTGGATTTAGTCTGTATTCAAAATTCTTCAACGCAATTTTCACACAATCCCTGACTGAATCACAATGGCCTGCAGCATATGGACACGGCAACGTCTACTGTATGTCTGTTGCGCCGTTTGACGAAAACGGATGCGTCATGGCCGGCCTCAGGCGATCCAGTCCTATCATAACTTTTGCGACAGTCGTCATGACTTAGTCAGCATGCGTGAGTAGACGCTTGTCTAGTCTTGTTCTCCACACACACCCAGAGAGGTTAATTACTGTAACTGGAAAGAAACGAATTTCCAAATCTGAGCTTTGTTGTATGACAAGACTAAGACTGGTACCAATCTTGTCTCTAGGTAACTAGGGCATTAAATGATATCTGTTGTTTGAGGGTGAGACAGGTACTGCAATCATGAATAGTGAATAATAATAATAATAATAATAATAATAATAATAATAATAATAATAATAATAATAATAATAATTCTGTTGATTAATCTTAGAATTTTGAGCTGGCTTGTGCTTTGGCTTATCTATAAGCCTCTATTGAAACGAGTCCTTCTGTGAGAGAGTTAAATGACAACTTAACTTTCACTCTGATGATGTGTTTCTGTTTTGCAATAAAGAACCTCCACAGACTAGCCAGTCTTTCCCAATTACAAAAGGATTTTGGCATGTGGTCAACAGGAAACAAAGCACTGTGTAGGAGCAGTCTCATGAAGCAACCATGAAAAAATCCCAGGGAAAGAGCCAAAAGACTTGTTTTGACAGACCTACCAAATTCTTAATAAGAAAAAAGGCCACACAAGAATAGTCCGTTCAACAAAACACAACAATAGGAATAGGACTAGGAAGGCTGAGCAAATATGTTTCAATTCAAGTATATAAACAGTGCTCGAGAGGAATATTTGTTTTTTCCGAGAACAACCCCCCCCCCCAACATGCAATTTGTCCATCTATTTGTCCTTATTTGGTCTATCATCTGTCATTATGTGCAGTTTGCTAGCTGCCTTGTCCAAGAATAGTCCGTTCAACAAAATCAAACAATAGGAATAGGAATAGGAAGGCTGGGCAAATACAGCGTTTCAATTCAAGTATATAAACAGTGCTAGAGAGATCCCCCCGAGAACCTCCCACAACATGCAATTTATCAATTTATTTGTTTTGTTTTTTTAGTTTTATTATCTGTCATTATGTGCAGTTTGCCAGCTGCCTTGTCCTGTTGCTGATCTCGTCTATAGTATGAATGAACAAATGAGCGAACACAAATTCGAATGAATTAACGTATTGAATTAATTGAATTCGAACTATAATGATAATTTAAAAAAAAAAAAGAATAAAAAGTGTTACCACTGACGCAAGAGGGGGTTTGGAGTGTTTTATTTACAGTGCATTCATCGATATCTAAAAGCAAACAGGATTAAAGGGATCGTCGTTCTTCACTAAATCCAGGGAGGGACGGCTGTCGAAATTGATTGGCCAGCTGTTTTTTTTTCTTCTTTTTTCTCTCCCAGCGAACTGTTAATCAAAAATGGACTCTGACTATCCAATCATAACGCAGAATCCCAGCGTTCCAGGTTCACGCCTTCCCCCATTGAATCCAAGAGAAACTGAGCGTTCGGAGGCGGGACTAAGGGCAGCATTTACCCAAATGGCCGTCTAGTTTCACTGCAGTGGAAAAAAATAGTAAAGAAAAAAAAAATGCGATGATAAACTGCTCCTTTGAAGTCCATTGATCAATTGGCTTTAAAAGACAGAGACGCTACGGAAACACGAGAAGAAAATCTGACCTGAGATAAGTTTCTGATTCTGAGTGAACCCGTCTCGGAGTTATAGACATTCTAATCCATTTTTAGAGAGTGAATTTTACTCTCTAAAAATGGCCATTTACCATTTATTTTTCTGACATTTTGTTTACATCACGCTGAGCTTCCCTTGTAGTCTTTAGAGCAAATCGACACACACAGAGACACATACACACACAACTGCATTGAAAGTTTTGGGCTCCCGTATTATGCGTCCCATAGAGCATGCGCATTAGTGTCCCTTGTCATCATGCTTCTGTCACACACCTTATGCATGAGGACGTATCAGCCAATCAGAGCGAGCCGAGACACAGCACGCACGACGCCGTGACGTCACGTTGGGAATAAACTCCTTTCTGGCCTTTCTATTTTTTGGAAAGATTAAAAGACCATGACTTGATCAAATCTTCAATAGAAACGTTTATTATGATCCGCGTTTCAGGTCGCAGTCAGTTTTACGGGTTTTTTTTTCGGTTTATGGGAAAAAATATTTTGGGGCCGTATGGAATTTTGGCTGCAGTACCTCGAGTGGCCACGCTGCCGTTTTACCAAGCCGGTTTCCTGTCCCTAAAATACACCCACGCTGCAGGCTTATCGGACGTATTTCGCAACCCATATCCGGTAAGAATGTATTAAATGCGTGCAAATGTTCTTTTGTCTCGCGAGTACAGCTCGCACAAACAGCGTCACGGTCCAACACATGGCGGTTTTTTTTTTTTTTTTTTTTTCCCGGAAACAATTTCTCCGGCAGCATTTTAGCCTCTGCTAGCGGAGGTGCTGGGACGGAAATGAAGTGAAAGCACACCGCGCATGCGGCGGCGGAGCTGCGAGGCTGACAAGACGACAGTACTTTGGCTTTGATAACGGAGTTATCGCAGCTTTTTGGGGAGCGACAGTCTCCCGAATAGTTTGTAGTCTAACAGATATTGACTTTAAGCCAGACCTCTGCAGACTACTTGGAAATGCGTGTTATCGAGTTGTGCTATTTACTTTTGTCTGGTATCCCCCGCTGTCTCCTGTGTTTTGTTTTGATAGTCCTCAATGCTCCTTCCCCCGCTCATTATCATTCAACGTGTTTAATGACTTGACTCGGCATATGAAGAAGGCAATGCTAATATTGATTCGAAACGCCTTGTCTTTTGTTACACAGTATTGTAGACATCAGACATGGTCATATGACTTTGAATGCGTGCATTTAACTTTTCTCTTGTTTGTATTGTGAGTGTACGCCCTTAACGTTAACAACAGTCTTTGTAAAATGCTACTATAGTCATAAAACAGGGTAGCAAATACATTATATTGTTGTTGATCGCATTGCATCAGCCAGATGAACACTATTTGCCAAAATGATTAATAGACTTTATCACTTTGCCAAGTGTATGTATGTGCCAAGAATATATAGCCACTGATAACTGTGTTCTGACAGTTTGAAGGTTTGTGACAAAACAATGACTTTTTTTTGTTTTTGTTTTTATTTAATGTTGATTTGCAACTGTTTCTTTTCCTGAGCTTCAAAAATAATGTTTTTAAGCATATTGAACTTCCAGCAGCAGCAGCAGGTGGAGGAGGAGGAGACTCTTTCTGTGAAATGGGCACTGAAGGAGTTTTTGTAGCCCTTCTGCCCTCTTTTTTGAGTGAGCAGGAGCTTCTTTCTGAAAAAGGAGAAAAGAGAGGAGTCAAGTTAAAACAATTTGCTCTCAGTTGTTCTTTCATAACATGTTTAACCAGCGTATACTTTCATCAGCATGCTTCATCAAAATAAGAGAAAACAATGAACGCTGCTCCTTAAAATCACCGAGCTGGTCTCAAAATGGAAATTAATCCCTTTCATTAACTTAGTCATAATTTCCTTTTGCTCACCGGCATGTGTTCACCAGAAAGATTATTTCCTGTAAAACTCTGACCAATCTCTGAAGTGCATGCCGTTGAGGATGTATTAAAAACATTGCAACAATTTCATCCCTGAATCAAATCAGAAACCATGTTTGTTGTTTTTTTTTTTATTCAACAGGAGATGTCAGCCTTGTGTGGAACTGGCAATGACTGCCAAGATGGAGACCCAAACCATGTAGAGCAACAGGCGAGTACCATGTAATAGATTGATATTAATGCCATTGAAATTCAATGGGAAAGGAAGATGTGTGGAAGCTAATAAATGTCGTAAACATATATATATATATATATATATATATATATATATATATATATATATATATATATATATATATATATATATATATATATATATATATATATATATATATATACATATATACATATATATATGTGTGTGTGTGTGTGTATATATGTATATATATGTATACATATAGTAATCTTTTTATTAGAACTGTTTATATCTGATTGCAGGTGTTTTAATCTCACATATTCGCGCAAACAATCAAAAGCAAGCTGGTAATCCAGCTGTGAAAAGACGCTCTTGCCAACCTCCAGTCGCCGGCCTTTTCAACAGGTCGCACTGGATGGGTAACCAGGCAGTTTTACACTGGGTCAGGGGAGGTGAAGCCGCCATTATATTTGAAAGCAGCGGATGTAGCCGTTCTTAGCTCACCGATGGTCGAGTGCTACCAGTGTCCCAACAAGTCTGTGACAGTGGGGAGATGAGTCCGTCTGATTCTCAGTGATCGTCTGTCTTACCCATGTGCACTGTTGCAGGACAAGGAGCATCCCTGCTCACTCATCCCCGAGTTGTGCAGGCTCTTCTACCAGCTGGGATGGGTGACGGGGACAGGCGGAGGGATCAGCCTCAAACGAGGGTTTGTATGTCCGTACAAGTTGTCTGCAGAGTAATTTAAACTACCAGAGCATGTCTCAGAAGTTCATGAGAACCTCCGCGTTATGGAAATATTTGTTTTATTATTCTTTATTCATCACGTGTGAAATTGCGAGGTGCAGCGAGGACATTTGGCTCAGGTCAGTTCCTAATTTGACCGGACGCCCCGTCCTGCAAAACTCGGATGAAGCCAACAGTTCTTCGGCCAATAGAGCAGAATCTAAACTCAGGCCCCGGCAGGTTTTTACAAACGTCTTTGAAGTGATCCCACCACTGGAAAATCAGTGTTTTTGGAACAGAGAGCAGCACATTTATTGACGGTGATGAAACCGAAAATGAAATGAAATGAGGAATTCGGAATGAGCTCGTTGCGTGCCAGATTTAATTTAGATTGGGAAACAAATTGCGATGGCAGACTGATTTATGGAAGGGTTTCTTTTCATCTTGTTCAGATTTGAATTGGAAAAAGCGCAGTTGTCGGTGTTTACTGCTTGGCTGTGCCAAGCACGGCTGCCATGAATGTGGGAAAAAAAGAAACTAGCTGCTAGTCTTTGTCCCCGTCGTCTTTAGGATCTGATAAATCCAATAGCAGATCGTTAACCCACAAATAATTAATAATTAATAAAGGCCTTTTTTAATTCAACAAGTCAGACAAAAATAATGTGATTTATTAAATGAATCTCAACAGAACGTCTTTTTTCCTGGAAGAAAAAAAAAAGGCTATTTTCTCTGAGTGCAGTTTTTGTAGTTTAGTTTTAGTATATTTCATATTTTCTCGTGGCGCACGTTTCCAAGCTTGTTCTTTTCTCCTGGTATCGGTCGTTTGAGTCAGAGATGAGTCACAACCTGAGGCGGTATCGCCAAATCTTGCACCTCAGAAAATCCATAAGTGACTCCTCCGTCTCCTGCGTCTGTTGTTCGCACTGAAGCCAATTGCATTTTCCAACACAACTGGAAAAAAGAATCTTAAATCTGAGTGATTTTACCAAAATAAAATGAAGTGATTAATTGATTCTAGTTAAAAGCAAAAACTGTTGTCACAAGATTTTAATTGAACCCAACCGACCATTGGAAAAGGCTTTGAGTGGCCGCTGAGAAAACTGCTGATCTCTTTCCCGGTCAAAGTTTTAACGGCACGTAATCAGAGTGATTATTCAAAACCACTTAAACAAATCAAGGAATGATAAACATTGCTATTGCACAACTGCATCGCGTTGACAAAAGAAAGTGCAGGACAGCAGAGTTTGAAAGAAGAAAGAATAAATACTGCGCACAAAAGAGTTTTAAAACACTGCAACAGTTCGCAGTCACATTGCGGAACACAGCTCTCTATAGAGGAGGCTAAAAAAAGAAAAGGCTGCGCGCATTTTATTTACTGCAGACTTTGTTGCACTGCACACCACGTAATGCCGTAACACCCGGAATTATCGACAAATAGGTTAGCTGCAGCATGCGAGGCCATGATCTCCCCTATGACCTGACACACACACACACACACACACACTATTTCATCCATCTCCTTTGCATTAACGCCCTCAACTCTCTTGCCTACGTCCAGGGAGCACATCTACATTGCGCCATCAGGTGTTCAGAAAGAGAGAATACAGGTGAGCATAGCGTTGGGACGCCGGCCCGACCCGGTTTGGTCTTGAATGACGGGTGCTCAAAACCGTAAAGCAGATCTTTGCATTGCCCCCCGTGTCGCACAGCCGGAGGACCTGTTTGTGTGCGACATGGAGGAGAAGGACATCAGCTGTCCGCCCGCCTGGAAGAGGCTGAAGAAGAGTCAGTGCACGCCGCTCTTCATGAACGCCTACACAATGAGAGGTGAGGCTTTATTAATGATACTGTTGCGTCAATAGTGTGATATACATGGACATAACACAAAAAGTAAGGAAATTTGTGTTTTTCTAGATTATTCCTTTTGTTGTAACAATGCTTCCTGGAAATAAATCCTATATCATTGGAAAGCCTGTTTATTCTCCTTTTAAATGGTGCCACACTTTTAAGGAACATGCATTTGTCGGGTGAGCAACCGGTCCCCAGTATCTGGGTAGCGCCCATGGAAAATGTGATAAATCTTCTCTGCCGAGTCAAACAGCTCAACAGCTGTTGCTATTGACCCTTTTTTTTTGAGCTTCTGGTTCCCCCAGGTGCTGCCAATCAGGCGCCTGATTGGCAGCACCTGTGAAAATGGGTTGTGCCACAGTGGTCACTCAGTAGTTGGCTGACTTGCGACAAATGCTGGTTGAAGACTGGGATGCCATCCCACTTGCAGTGTGTGACCAGCATGAGGAGGGGATGCCAGGCTGTTGTGGCTGTGTGTGGTTCTTCCACAGCGCTACAGAGGCTCCTGTTTGTTCTATGAATCAATTGTGAAATTGCCAATATGTTTTGTTTCTTCAAATTTCAATCATGCAATCCACCAAACAAAGAGCCATTGGCAGTCAATGTACAGCACCTCCTGGCAGCCCCCACTTTGAAAACCACTGTTCCAAGGAACGATGATGAATAAAATGTTTTGGCCGCCATCAATCAGCATAGATTTGCAAGACATTCGAGGAAATCTCTTGCATCACACTGTTGGAAATTTAGAAAGTCTGTATGGAGGTCAGTTTGGCAGGTCAAGCATGACCTTTATCTGCACAAGAGTCCGAACTGCCTTCAACTGAACGTGAATGCAGGGATGGAGGAGCAGGGCCAAGTGGGAAGGAACAGGGCTTATCATGGGATGGAGCCTGAATTCCTGTTGGGTAAACAACGTTGCGCAACGTGTGGTGACTGGAGGCATTTTGAAATCAAAGGTCCGCATTGTGTTGAACCGCCACACACCAGTGTGATTATGTGTCTATATAGAGAGCGGCAACAAAAAACAATATACATGTGTATATATGTATATATATGTATATATATATATATATATATATATATATATATATATATATATATATATATATATATATATATATATATATGTGTATGTATGTATGTATGTATATATATATGTACATATCCACCATAAAGAAAATACCACTCTAAATTTAGAGCCTTGACACACACACACACAGAGTGACGTGGAAACACTGCCTTTTTTTTCTGAAATGCAGGGGCAGAGGCAGTCATACACACCCACTCCAAGGCTGCTGTCATGGCAACTCTGCTGTTTCCTGGCAAAGAGTTCAGGATAACACACCAGGAGATGATCAAGGGGATTCGCAGAGGCACCTCAGGCACCAACTATCGGTATGTGATCAAGCGTCAGGCGTCTTCTAAGCGCCGTCGTTTTTCTCAGGTCTTCGTAAATTGTCGCAGAGATCGTTGCTCCTTTCGGCGGGGGGGGCAAAAACAAACGAGTGAAGAGCTAGAGGGCAGGTGAACTGTTTAGGCAGGTAAGGTGGAGGCGGAGCTCCTCCAGAAACTGTTTGTTTTGCGTTGACGAGAAACGAAAGTGTTTCTCCTTATCTAGTGTTTATCGGAACTGTCGCCCTAAATTCGACACGCGTACGAATAACAACGCTCGCGGCGTTCATTTTGAAGGTATGCACCTGATTGGCCCTGAAGGCTCTGCCTGCCTGCCTGCCTGTCTGTCTGTCTTTCTGTCTTTCTGCCTGCCTGCCTGCATGTCTGTCTGTCTGCCTGCCTGCCTATCTGCGCGTATGTCTGCCTGTCTATCTGCCTGCCAGCCTGTCTGTCTGCCTGCCAGCCTGTCTGTCTGCCTGTCTATCTGCCTGCCAGCCTGTCTGTCTGCCTGCCTGTCTGTCTATCTGCCTGTCTGTCTATTTGTCTGTCTGTCTGTCTATTTGCCTGCATGCCTGTCTATCTGCCTGCCTGTCTGTCTGTCTATTTGCCTGCCTGCCTGACTTTCTGTCTGTCTGTCTGTTTTAAATTAGCTCAGCAATGTCTTAGATAAATAAAGAGGTGAGGCACTGTCCCGTTTTCAGTCTCCAGGTTCCTTGCTTACGTCAATGCTTAAATGCTTAAACTGAAAATGGTAGGTGCAGCCGTAAGAACCTGAAGCACGGTAATATCTGCAGGTACCAACACATCAGCAGCAGCCGTGTCTCGGACAGCATCTGCCTGGGAGCCACGGCCGCGGCTTTTTTCCCTTTCGCTCAAGGCAAAGCGGTAGTTAAAACCCAAGACTGTGTCTCGGCCTCGAGCAGAGAGAAAGATGGATTGAGCCTCATCCATCACGCCGCTGGAATGTTTCCACATTAGCGTTTATAGGAAATCGAGGTTTCACAAAAGTCGTTTTCGAAGCGGCGAGGTCAAAAGCAATATGGCTGCGCGAAAAAGACGGCAGTGTGGCGGCGATTTCAGCAGCAGTCTTCTCCTCGCCGACGACTGAATGTTTGGGAACAAGTCTACCTGCTGCGATGAGGTCTTCACTCGGAATGAACGGTGAAAGGGCTGCACTTTTCTGCACCTTCACCGAGCCGCTGCTAAACTAAAACCAAAGGCTGTCAGAAGTCAATCGGAAGCATTTTTTTTTCCCACCGAGAAAAGTTTCCAGCGTCACCTCTTTCTTCTCCTGACGTGGACGAGGCGTCCCGGTCGGATAAGAAGTGGCGCTGCTGCAACGCCGGCGAATCTCGTTAGCAGCTCAGGGGCTAACGGCCGCGCTCTCCATCTCTCCTGGAGGCTTTCGAGGCGGCCCGGCTGAGGTCCCGTCCTCCGTTCCATCACAGTGAAGCCGCAGCTCGCCGGTGATGGAATCCATTAGATTTTATGACTGAGATTTTTGCGGCGAGCAAACTTGGCAAGACGGATGACGGAGATGATTGGAGTTGACCTCTGAGCGAGCTGTTAAAGCAAAGACACGAAACTGCCAGGTCAACGGACAAAGCTGTGTTATCGTATCATATTATTCTATCTATTCCCTCCACCCGCCCCCCTTTTTCAAACTTTAACTCAGGTACGATGACATGCTGGTGGTGCCCATTATTGAAAACACGCCCGAGGAGAAGGACTTAAAAGATCGGATGGCTCGGGCGATGGAGGAATACCCAGAATCCTGTGCGGTGCTGGTCCGCCGCCATGGCGTCTACGTGTGGGGCGAGTCGTGGGAGAAAGCCAAGACCATGTGAGCGTCCATCCTCCATCATCACCTTCTCCCTCGTTTGTTTCCTCCTTCCGACGCTCACCACGTTGGCTCCCTGCCCAGGTGCGAGTGCTACGACTACCTGTTCGACGTGGCCGTCCAGATGAAACAGTGCGGACTGGAGCCCTCGGCGCTCCCGACGGAGGAGAAGGGAATCGTGTGACGTCAGTTCGCCGGGGTTTTTTTTTCTCTTTTTTTCTTTCATCGGACGAAGAAGGTCAGCGGAGTTCAATCAGCGGAGCCTGTTGTAATCAGTCTCTTTTCATGTCGCCCAGCTTTAAATTTGATGAAATTTGATGGTCGGGGCAGATTCACTGTTGGAGCAGACTGAACGGGCGCCTGTGATCCACAGGCTGTGTGTGCTGCGACTAGTGTGTGAGCGGTGCTAAGATCCCGGCGCTGCAGATTTCAACCATTTCCTGTTGAAGTTTCAATGCAGTAAAAAATGAAGATTTGCATTTTAATTGCATTCATTGAGATGATAAAACTGTTTTTGCTTTGAGCTATAAAATAAAGTGCAGATTATGACTTGAATGGCGTTTTTTGGTTCTATTAAAAAAACATATTTACTTTCAATATGCTCCACATTCTGAAGTCAAGGCTTTAGCAGGAGACTGCAAACAGATGCTAAATAAACGGTTTCCTCGCAGCGCTAAATAGGCTTTTGGATCAATAATTTACTCAAAGAATAGAAGGTCTGACAGCAGGACCGACAAATTTCTGTGCGTAGAAGATCCAACACTGCAGGACTTCTTGGATCACTGCCGGGTTACCTACCTTCCATTGACCTCGGCCCTTCACAGATACACCCGCTCAATTATTAACCCCAACCCTAACGCCACCTTGTGGCCACAGGTGTGCTGATATTTGCCTGCACCTCTGGTGCATTTGAAGTATGTGCTAGCAAAGATAAGGCCACGAAATTGGGCTTTGGGCTTTCACTTTGAGTGGAGCAGAGAATGAACTCATGTCGAAAAAGGTTTCACTGAGGTGTCAAAGATAATGTTAATCTGGTCTGTGAGCCGTCCCATTAGGTCTGGACCAAAACAGCCTTAAAGCATGTGGAGCCGGACCAATATTGGTCCCGGGTTCGACCGATAAAGGCGTCCAGCCGGGGGAGCCGCTTGTAATGTGAAGTTAAATCTTTTTCTATATCAAATAAAAACACAGAGGTCCTTGTGTTTTCAGACTGTAACTCAGGTCTCGGCTCTAAATTATGTTTGTGTAAGTAATTAGCTCTGTGACAAAGTGAGCTTTAGCATCCAGTGTGCCCAACTTGGCCAATTATGTGGTACCAGAAGCATTGTTTTGTCGCTGCGCCGCACTTTTATCTTTGCACATATGTTCTAATCTACATTTAGAGTGCGTCATTTCCTCCTCCCACGGGCCCTCCCGGCTCCCAGCGCTCGCACCAAAACCCCTCCGCGCTCCAGTTTGTTCTGCAGCTCGGCGACAAAAACAAATAAATAAAAACGAAAACGCTGTTTTTGATCCCCTTCAGCCATTAGCGTCCTTCTTCGGAGCACGTTATCAGCAGCCGAGCAGGCCATCTCATTATAAGCAGTGCGGGATTTTTTTTTTTTTTGCTTCTTTTTTTTTCCTTCCCTCTACCGTCCCGCCGGTCTGTTCAATCAATCGACAGATCTATAAAGGTCCAAATCCTGTCGGGACGCCGTTCAAACCATTAATTACATTCAAGTCGCAGTAATGCACTTGGCACACATCTCTCAGGAGAAAAGGGACGCCCAACGTCGGGCGCCGCACTTTGATGATATTGATTAAAGTGTAAATGTGTTGATGATTTTTGGCTCTGGTGAAAGCCTGGTGACAGGCCAAACGGCCGTATCAGTTAGAAGAGCTGACAGTCAGACGCGGGCACGGTTGGGCTTCGACGTGTCTGCCAGTCAGCACGCACGGACACACAACCACTTTTTGCTGAGTAACGCATCTCAAGGTCAACGTTCAAAAGATGATGGCGGCGCAGCTCCTGGTGTCCCTCTCTTACATTTTGCACGTTGTCACTTCATTAGCAATGCAGAGATGACGTGTGACAGGAAAAAAAAAAAAAGTGGGTAGCACACATTTATATATATATATATATATATACATGTATATTGTAAACGGTCATTTTGACCAGTTAAGTCGTAAAGTTCCGTCATGCTCCAGTGACGTCGTTCACCAAATTTAAATATTAAAATGAAGATTACAGTCTTGTTCACTGTCTGCTCCACAGTTTTGCTAATAAATGAACTCACGCTGTACCTATGTGGTAATTTATTCAATATTTACATAATCTTCTAAATCAGCGTGACGTATTTTCGATCAATTTTAGAGCATTGTTTTTTGTCCTTAATGTTGTTATCAACACGAACTAATTGACGAGGAGACATGTCCAAGGCGACATTGACATAAGCCTCGTAGCGTACACTGCCTTCCACAAAACCCCGCATGGCGCTGCCATGTCCTGAGTCGAACCGAGTCCACTCTGACTCACGGAGCTGCTAAACGGCCACGAATGTAACCTGGCACGTAACGTACACGAAACGCTCCCCTGAACGCACTAACACGCACACACATATTCACACTCAAAACAGCAACACACAACCTAATTGTCACAACACACAACAACACATTTCCCGCATGATTCATCGCGGCTCTGGGGTGCAAAAAAATATGAACAGTTCAGCGGCTGTGGCCTTGAACGCACCGTTTCACACCTTCCTCCTGGTCCACATGGACTTGAATCGCGTGGCCGCTACCGCGTCATCAAATTGGACTCTTCAAAGAAACTTCCGACACTCGACTGCCGCAACTTTTTTCTTCTGAGTGAAGCCACCGAGGTCATGCATCAAGAGAGACAACAGCCAATTAGTTTTGTAACGGTGGAATGCGCTGTGTTCTTTCTGTTCTGTTCTGCTCTTTATTTGACGCTTATGGTGTTGCTGAACGTTGCCCAGTGAAGGCGACACACCTGTGGTTGGCCGAGGTCAAGAGTGGGTGTCTCCGCGCCGTGTGTCAGAAGGGGACGTTGCAATATTCTCACTGCCACCAAGTGGTAAGGGGTGTGAGTTGACAACTTCAGACGGCCTTCAGATTTTTTCCACACACACACACACACACACACATATATATATATATATATATATATATATATATAACACACATATATACACAATAATCCAGACTGAGCGGTCTGACTTTGCAGTTATTGAAGCGTGCAGTGCCACTTTGCTTATTTCACTTCTGGCCACACACACACACACATACACACACACACACACACATATATATATTTATACTGTATATATATATTCAGATTTTTCCGTACACACACACACAAATGTGTGTGTGTGTGTGTAGAAGTGAAATAAGCAAAGTGGCACTGCACGCTTCAATAACTGCAAAGTCAGACCGCTCAGTCTGGATTATTGTGGGGTTTTTTTGTTTTGTTTTGTTTTGTGCCCACCTCCTCCCCTCTTCATTTCCACAGAGGCTGATCAGAGGCTTAAAAAGCAAATCGAGCAAGACTTTTTTTTTTTTTATGGTAGCAAGGCATTGTTGCATGAGTGCTAGATTCCATCAACCCCTGGCTTGCTGGCACTGGCAGTGGCCAACCACAAGAGCTGTGTCAAGGCACCACCGTGGAGGGGAGCCGGTAGGGGGGGGCGAGGGAGAGCCAGAACAGTTTCGTCCTTCCAAACCTTATTTCCTGTTAGAAGTCCACCACTAAAACGCATTCATTCAATCTGGAAGCGGCCGCAACAGGGCTCCTTTGAGGCGGTTCTTCTGGGGGCAGTGGCCAACGAGGACAATAACAACAACAGTTGCCTTTTTTTTTTGCAAACCAAACACAAGGGGATCCCATGTCGAGGAAAACCAAGTCATACGAGATCATGTCGTACGAGACTTTGGCCTCCGCGAAATGACCTGCCGCGACGCTTCAGGTTGTTCTAAGTGGGATTTCGGAGGCAAAGCGTCTGCACAGTTCTGCTCGCGTCCTCCGTAAACAGGCGGGGCTCCGTCTCCGCCAATGTTGTGACGCGGCTCCTCGGCGAACTTATCAGACGAGCAGCAGCACTTTAGCTCCGGGCCGTCTTCCGCCCTTAATCCCTCTCACCCGCGCCTCTTGTGTTCCCGTCTGCTCTGACTTTGCTGATAGAGATGTCGACGACTTCAAAAAAAAAAAAAAAAAACACAAAAAAACCAAAAACAAAAATCTCTCCAGTTTTTTTTTTTTTTTTGAAGTGGAGATTTCTGCCGTTTTAAGAACAACCATCACCAGCTGAACCACATTTATATATATATATATATATATATATATATATATATATATATATATATATATATATATATATATATATATATATATATATATATATATATATATATAACCAAACCAACCGGTGATCAGCGCCTGTTATGAGGGCTGCAAACGATTTCCCTGGAAGTATTTAAGTTTAGCCTTCGTCTTTGATGCATGCATGATTAACTTCAAACATATGGAGTTCATTAGAAGTTTGGTTCTGGCGAGTGCAGCTTTGACTCTCGTCTCGGTTCTTCTCCTCCTCAGCGGAGGACCGTTCCTCCCCCAGGCTCCCGACACATCCTCAAAAGAATGGATGGGAAAAGATCATCAATAAAAAAAAAATCTAATTTTATATTGCCTTTTATGTGCAAATGTGCGGCCATATGTGCCTTTGATTCTGACCGCGCACCAGATTTTTCTGTTTATCGAAGGGCGAGTCACAGGGGATTCATTTTGTAGTGAGTGAGGAGCCGGGATGGCGATGAAGAGGCAGCACAACTATTGATTGTCGATTATTTCTCAAAATTCCTTCTCTGCCATCAAAACAAGGGTCCGCTACAACGCAGAGAAGCCAGAGTCATGAATTATGTTGATCTGCTTCCAAACGGGAAATTAATTTTAATCTACTGCTTCGTAACTACTGACTGGACAGCCAGTGTGGAGGGAAGGAGAAAGCATGCAACACCTTGATGGCTGTGACCGTGATGAGCCGCAGCAGCAGTGGAAAGGCTTCTTCACACGGCGCAGCCTCACCCGATTTCTGTGCACAGCATTTGTTGTTGTTGTCCTCCTTATTATTTTAGCAGAAGCATTTCCTCTCTACACTGTAATCCCAAACTTGTTGGTCCAACTTAAATATCTGTTTTAATATGTGTGTTGATTCTGCCTTAAAACTGTATATTAAGACAACAAAAACAAAAAAAAAACAATGAGTTAATTCAAAGAAATGTTGACAGTTGATAGTACTTACCCACTTGGTACCTGTAGTTAATACAACCTGATCTCTATATTTGATATAACTTACCGTCTTGTTGCCTCGAGTTGATACAACTCCTTAAGTCAACCTTAAGTCAACACTATATTAGTTAGTTAACCTGTTATGAACCACAAACACTGAGGTCCAACTCCAGCCCAACAGTTGAGCCTTGAAACAGTCAATGTATCAAAGCATCCTCAATGTCAAATAGTGCAAGGAATAATGTCCAATTCCAAATATTGCAAAAAAACAGCAATTCCAAATAATGCATCAAAACGTGGATTGATATTGCCTCAAAACCGGTGCAATTACAAATATCACACAAAATGCACATTAAAATAAAATGGTAAACAAGTTTGACACAAAAAGTCAAATCTAAAAAAAACTTGAACTCTTGATTTAGGCTAACACGATCATCCGCAAGAGTTTTTTTTCTCAAGCCATAAACCAACACACAGCATTGCCTTCCGCCAATGTCCATTCAGTCCATTGACTTCACAAGTGTACCTTTGGCATCTGGGATAGCCTTTGTCGAGGGTGTACAGCAGACCCATCAGCAGTGCCGCAGCTGTTGGAAAATCATTGAAAATTCAAAAGGTTATTTTTTTCCCCCTCAAGGACCACTCCGAAATCGACATCTTCATTTCCATCTGCCATCTTGAGGAGGCCAACTGCTATTTTTTTTCCATGTCCTCCTCAGAATCAGTATGTGTTTCATAATCGAACCCTGTTAAAAGTACCCATGTGGACACGACCGTGTGGAAAACTTGTTTCATGTGCAGTGTCAAACCTCTGGATCCCAGCCTGTTTGTGCAGGGGCACCGAATGACACAAAAGGTTTTAGCAAATCAGATGGCACCCACGCAGAGGCAAGGCGCTCGAAACCGCCCGGAAAATGACTCGCCGCCGAGTGCTGGTGGGGGTTATTTTGAAGTTTGATGTGTTAAAAACATCCACATGAATATCAGGAGCCCCGCTGGAGGATCGTCACTGTCATTTACTTCATCTGTCAGGGGATGTAAAGGTTGTGGCTGACTGCTGTAAGAAATGGGGGGTTGGCGGGGGTGCCTGATGGATCAATACATCATATAAGCCCAGAGCTTTTTAGTCGCTCTATCAAAAGTCCATATAGGCAAAGTGAGAATGTCAAATTGTCCTCGAAGGTGTTGGGGCCGGCTGAAAAATGTGGTGCTCCCGACAAAGATTAAATGCGCCGGCGTCATAAATTCAGCTAATGCGTCCTTGCACATCGTTCATGTTCCATTCAAGTGGAGTCAGCGCCACAGTCAGAAATGTAATGTACCCTTAAGTAGCATCATCTCGCACACTGTGTGCTTTTTGTGTGTGAGCGCTTTAATGAATAATAATAATTAAAAAAATAAAAAAATAAAAAATCCTGTAATCAAATCTGCTTTTTGAACAACTGAGTCTAAACTATCCATCCATCCATCTTCTGCCGCATTATCCATGGCCGGGTCGCGGGGGCAACAGTCTCAGCAGAGACACCCAGACTTCCCTGGCCCCAGTCACCTCCTCCAGCTCATCCGGCAGGACCCCAAGGTGTTCCCAGGCCAGCTGGGAGTCGTAGTCCCTCCAGCGTGTCCTGGGTCTTCCTTGAGGCCTCCTCCTGGTGGGACATACCTGGAACACCTCTACAGAGAGGCATCCCAAACAGATGCCCGAGCCACCTTAGCTGGCTCCCTCGATGTGGAGGAGCAGCGGCTCTACTCCAAGCTCCTGCCGGGTGACCGGGCTCCTCACCCTGTCCCTAAGGGAGCCCTAACCCAGCCACCCTACGGAGGGAACCCATTTTGGCCGCTTGTATCCGCGATCTCGTTCTTTCAGCCATCACCCAAAGCTCATGACCATAGGTGAGGGTAGGAACGTAGATCGACCGGTGAATCGAGAGCTTCGCCTTTCGGCTCAGCTCCTTCTTCACCACGACGGACCGGTGCACCACCGCAGACACCGCACCGATCCGCCTGTTTATCTCACGCTACGTCTTTCCCTCACTCGTGAACAAGACCCAGAGATACTTAAACTCCTCCTTGCGAAGCTACACTTTATGCCACATTGGGGGCAATTAGGGTTAAGTGTCTTGCCCAAGGACACAATGGCAGACTAGGATGGAACGGGATTTGAACCACCAACCTTTCGGCCATTGGACAAATTGACCGAAAAAAAAGTGCTCCATTAGATTTATTGAGGTCAGAAAAGTGTGTGAATC
Source organism: Thamnaconus septentrionalis (assembly GCA_009823395.1). NCBI lineage: Eukaryota > Metazoa > Chordata > Actinopteri > Tetraodontiformes > Monacanthidae > Thamnaconus > Thamnaconus septentrionalis. Next base: position 15,470,416 of record CM020505.1, on the reverse strand, counting down.
CTGGGATTCCTCCTCCTGCCTCGTTAAGCTTCCCGGCTACGTGCCTCCTCCACCTCCTCCAATCAGAAAACAAGCTCCTGTCATGCAAACCTTTTTTGTTGTCTATTGCCAAATCAAATTTGAATGGATTGGAGGAATGACAACCATTTCCAGTGAATGGATTTGCAGGGGACTTAGTTCCTCTCTGACGCGTGCGCACACACACACACACGCACGCAGACATGCACACTCACATACACACACACACACACGTCCAACGTCCCTCCACCCTCACCCAAAGAAAAGGCAAGACGCTCCCTTACTCCAACTGCACGTGGCTCCTGCCTCGGTGGGAGGAGTCTGTGTTCCTGCAGCGCGTTCCGCACATAACATGATTGGATGCCTCCACTGGAGATCTGGCGCGCTGGCCGATAATCCCGTTACTTGCACATCTGGATTAAACAAGCTGCTTGCCAAGTAGATGCAGGGCGATGCATTCTTTAGTGCGGCTGCCATTTGTTCATGGTGTGAACGGCGCAGGTTGACTCCTCTGCTGAGGAGTTTGGATGAAGGCGTCATTATTATCACTCAGTGGCTGGACGTCAGGGGCCAGCAAGTCCTTCACTGCAGGCCTGAACATACTCAGAAAAATTACTTTATTCCCAAAATAAGACAGAGTCATTCTTCATAGTCTGTTTTTGTCATGTCATTTAATATCCATTTGGTTGCGCCGCATGTGTGCGTCTTTTAATTGTTTTAATAGCAGGCAACAAAAAAGAAAAAATGCCTTCTTCAAGAACAATAAAACTATACATACTACAAAAAAATACAACCAAAAAAATTGTCAGTGGCTGGAGATTGACAAACACAAAAAAGACACGCAAAATCCAACCACATCATGACATTGTAAAAACAATCATATTTCAATAAATAACAGAAAATAACTTGCACTGACAGAATTAAATCACTTGCGTAGATGCTTGATCCGGCCTCGACACAGTCACCTTTAACTAAAATATACTACTAGCTTAGCTTTCGCGGTTAGCCATTGTAGCATTCAGACGGTGGCTAACGCACACTCACTCACACACTGAAACCTGTGTATTTAACATTTCACCCCGCCTCGTGATGGCCGTACTGGCTTCACTTTAAATCTTCACGACTCGACGAACACATGGCACAATTCTGATGTCCATGACCAAACTCTTTTTCTTGCTCGTGTGTAAGGTAAAACATAGAACAAGAAAAAAGAACACAAAGAAAGACACCCGTGACTTGCACCCAGCCAAAGCGGACAGACTGCCTCCCGGTGGCAGCTGTCCACCACAACATGATAGAATATAACAGAGAACCAAATAGGTTTACCACCTGGTTACATTTGTAACGCACAAAATCACAACCGAGGCGTCTTCGAAGCGCTTTGCAAAATCTGGAGAAAACACAGTGAAAGCCCCGGAGCTAGCTAGGCGCAATAGCGCCAGGAAAAACTCCCCTGTAGGAAGAAACCTGGAGCGGATCCGGACTCCGGAGGGCGCTCTTCAGGGAGGGACGTCCACTTGGTGGAAGCTCAACTGGCCGGGCCACTTTGGCAAAGGGGGCCAAAGCTTTCCGCCTGAGCCGGGTTGCCAGTTCTGCTTTCCAGGGGCGCGGTTAACACACAGAGAGGGGGAGGAGTGGGGAGCGGGGGGCGGAGCCTTTGCTGGCCCAGAGTACGATCTGCTGTCTGTCCGCAGGGAGCAGATCACAGCGCACGCCTGCTTTTTTCTTCTTCTTCTTCTTCTTCTTTTTTTTTTAACTGGTGCTTTAATGAGCGTGCCGCAGGAAGCATCATTAGGGCTTGTTTGAGTCAAGCGTTTTCTAATGGCAGCGATGGCTCGGAGGTTCGACTATTCCAGGAACGTGTTGCACAGAGAGAGGCGCCCCGGGTCTCGGCGTACTGCGTCCACGCCGCGTTGCCGCCGCCGCCGCCGCTGTGCAAATAATTCAGGCCATAAAACGCACATGTTTACACTCTCGCACTCAGCGGCCGGGAGGCGGGATTTAAAAATAGATGCTCTTCACACCAACCTGCCTTCTGAGGGGCGGCGGCCGAGCTTCTCTCCTTGCTTCTTGCTGAGTATTTAATTAATGTATAAGCGTCCTCTCACGGAGGGTTAAGCAGATGAGTATCAGAAAGTTTACAGAGGCGTGATGAGAGTGAAAGAAAGAGAGAGAGAGGGAGAGAAAAAAAAAGGAAAAGCCAGCAGTGAAGGTCTGCAGCCTCGCCGGCTGCAGAGCCGAGGCAATAATTTAGATGTGCCGTCGGGGAGACAGGTCTTACTGAGCTCTTAGGAAACCATGACGGCACCTCATCCGTCATCTGTCAGCCTCCCCTCAGACCTTCTCCCGGCCCCCCGGCTGGAGAGCGTCCTCTCCTCTCCGCCTCCCTCCACGCTTCCTCTTCACCCACACAGACAGAAGATGCGCACGCCCTCGAAAGGTGACGGATGCTTTGGCGCGGAGACGCACACCGTTCAGCAGACCGTGACTCCATCGACACCTTCCGACAGTCTGGAGCGTCGCGCTCGGCCCCGCCCCCTTTCTCAGGAACAAATGTGGACGGATGTGGGCCGCAGTACCAGGACTCAAAGCCAGGGCATAAAGGGGCTTTGACCGCGTATCTAAAATATATCATCATCACAACATCGTTGTGTTAGGGGCGCAAGATTAGCTGAAAAGAAGAGGTCTTCAGATGCGTTCCATCATTAGGTGATGTTGATGCGTGTGGTGTTGTTTCAAGTGAGCAAAATAAACGTGAAATGAACCAAAAAAAAAATAAAAATGAAATAGTCGATACAGTGCTTCAGTTTTATGTACTTTTTTAACAAAAAACTGTGATGTCAGGAGAGTCCAGGGCACTCGCAAAAAAATCAAACCCGGCATATTTAACAAATGCGGCAACAGCGACGACAGTGTTATTCATCTTCGGTGGAGCAGACAAGGTGCAAACGTCTCGGTGCTCCAGGTCACCTCGCTACTGGGTGTTACACGACCGACTGACATCGACCGAAACCGAGTTCGGTCGAGCCGCGGTGGAAACAGCAAAACGGGTCAAAACAAACACGTGCACCGCCACAGCCCTTTGACATGCACAAGGAACGTATTGCAAATATTACATTTAACCTTCGACGGCTGGATGGAGCGTTGCTGTCCGAAACAGCTTCCATCCAACGTGGATGCTAGCGGCTGAGCATTTATAACCAGTGACATTGAGCAAGTGCAGAGCAACATAAGTAACTGGCAAGTAACTATACCAAAATGAAACTAAAAAGGTGATTATAGCTGCGCTACAACATTTTGCTAGAATGCAAAAAACATATTTATTTTTTTCATCGCCTGCAGAATATTTGAACTTATCGTGAGTTGTATTGCTGTCAACACTTATCTCATTTTTCACACGTTGAACTCAAAGCCCGCCTCGTATTTATGGTCGCCCACAAATGCTTGACAGCTGTATGTATTTCGTTCCCTGCTGAACAATGCAGAGGCACCAATTAGCCCACTGATGTGCATGTCTGTGGACTCTGTGGGAGGTAGCCGGAGCTCCTGCAGAGAAGCCAGGCAGAGGCAGTGGGAACAGAGGCTGCACACAGAAAGGCCCCGAGTCTGTGTCATCAAACATTAGAGGAAGGTCGATGTTCCAACTTGGCATTTATCACGGTTGTCTGATATTTACGCGGCAAGTTTGGTCTCTGATTGATGTGGGCTCCTTCACCTCAGAAGCAGAAAGATTAATGTCACAGTAACAGAAATACATACATTTTACATCTATGCAAATGTATATGCACAACTGTTGACAGTTGTTGAGACACTTTACCATGTGTTGAGCAGTAATAGTATTTAAACAGTCTTATATTTACAGCCACCCCTTTAAGGGGGAACCATAATGGTCAAGTGCTCTCTGGGTAAATGACTTGGACGCCCACCAGCTCAAATGTCTTCCTAATATCAGAAACAGAATCAGAATCATTTTATTGGCCAAGTTGGTGCATGCCAAACAGGGAATTTGACTGTGGTTTATCTTCGTTCTCTCTACTTAGCTTAAAAAAACAAAACAAAACGAGAAGATAGTCAACAAAAAAAAGTAAACAAATGTGCAACTCTGTGGAAAAAATAAATAAATAAATAAATATATATATATATATATATATATATATATATATATACATATATATATATATATACAAGTATACATTATATATATAAAATATTGTGCATAAACAAGTATACATTAACATGTGCATTTTTTAAACATATGTAACATACACCATACCATAGGTGCAGCAGTAGGAGGTAGACCATGGTGAAAGTAGTGTATTATAAGCAGAATAGGCAGGTGATCTGGTGTTTATTGCACAGTGATTGTGGTTGCTCTGAGTCCCCGTTAATGATGAGAGTTGATCAGAGCAACAGCCTGGGGGAAGAAACTGGTGCAGCCCCACAGAAAGGATTCCATTTCCCCCCAAGAAGGAAGACAGTTAGAATGTGTTATGCAATGAAAACGTCCCTTTGCATCACAGGAATGACATAGGAATTCTTCAGACGTCGGACCAGCGACTGTCGGAAATACCTTGGACTTTTTCATTTTTTTAAAAAAAATTCTCTCTCTCCCCAGTAAGTGAATAGATAAGAGTCTGTAATACACCATTCAAAGTTTCTGTACTTTCATGTTGTCAGTGCTGTCAAACTAAGCCCCCCTTTCCTCTGGCGATATGTCATGAATCATTCTTTGCTTTTTAACTAACCTTGATGATCCCCCCCCCTCCTGCTCCTCCCCTCCGCTCGGCTAGCAGCAGTTGTGATTTCTCTCTCTTAAGACGCAGTGAAACAGACAGTTTTCTCCATTTTCTGCTAACCGCTTTGTTTGGCTTTCAGGAAAAAAAAAAAAAGAAGTGAATTGCAGAGTCCTGGAACAGTTTGTGAGACGTGCACCTGTCACGGCGCACTCTATATTTAATGCCACCCTCCAGCCCCCCCCCCCACCTCGTTTCTCAGAGAGCAGCAGACTTCAGGCGAATTCCTTCTCCCCCTGACAGACGCGGCAATACAGCGACTGCACATTGCTCACAGCCGGATGTATAATTCATGTTCATTCTCTGTGTACACATATGACATGGACCGATCCATGCATTTTGGACCGGGGGTCCATCGCGTGCAGGGTCACAGGGGATTCCAGCTGACATTCCAGCGTGGACGGAGGGAACCGCAGACGGCCTCGCAAGTTCATCTCCATTTTCACTTTGAATGAGATTTAGGTGCGAGCGAACAGAAGGGAGGTGCAGGGTTTTTAGGCCGAGGTGATACATTTGCCTTTGAAAAAACACCTTTGAGAAGAAAAGGTGGAGAAAAAAAGGCCAGAAATCACTTCCCCCCAATTCACGCCAGAAGTAAGCAGAGCGTACGTAGAGTTTCCGAGCTCGATCACGCGTAGTTTTGCGAGTATTTAAAGAAAACAACAGTGAAACTAAACTCTTTTGCCCGTCCCAACAGTGTCTCGAAGTATCGATGTGTGTAAAAAAGAAAAATAATAATAAACCGAACAGCTGAATGCAGGTATTTAAAGTATACATGCATTTTGTTCGTGTCATGTCAGATTCAAAGTGAAATCTGCTTTATTGTTTGACTGCCGAACTGAACAGCGCTGAAGCCGATGATGCATCACGTTGATGTGTCACAGTAAAATACAGCACATAGAAAAAGGAAATCCAGCACATTGTATGTTATGATGAAAATCAACTGGATCCACCATGTTTTTACACCATGGACTTCCTGTCTGAACGATTCTACCTGCCGCACGTGAAGCGTCAAAAAAACGAATGCCGGCGTTCTTTACCAGGGCGTCGCATTTTTACGCTTCTGAAACGCGGCCGCTCTGCGCCCGGTGTGAACCTGCACGCTGACTTTAATGGCCGCGTTCTACTTACGTGTGAAAGGAGGCAGTGGAGACAGATGTGTTGAATTGGCAATGACATTTCAAAATCAGGTGACACCAGCGACGGCGATCCTCTGCACCGGGGAAACAACAGGAGCTTGTTTCTGCTGTTGTCTGCGTTCATTCTGATCCCTGCAGGTTGTTTGTTGCACTTCCCGCGTCGCGTTTCACCTTTTTAAATTACGTCATCGCATTGCTCCGCCTTCTTCTGCTATGGTAAATTGTGCAGGACTAGAGAGTTTGCGGCCCCCGACTGCTTAATCAGTCATGTCAAATGTGGATGAAGACCGATGCATCAGTTGACACTATTATCTAATATTTTCCATGTTAGTCCAAAAGACAAATAAAAATGTTGTGAACTGGTATGGTTCTTTCAAACAACACTTCCTCTTTCTAAAATAAAAAGCGGTGTGTACACTACATCATACCTTACAACACTTGCTGTCTCTGCAAAAACTCACCACGGTGACATCTATTAGACAGTGACTAAACACCACGGCGCCTCATCCCCCATTCAGCCGCACTCATTTATCCGATAGCGCGGCGACACACCTTCATCATTAGCCGCTGCACCACCCCGCCCCACCCTCCTTTATTTTTTTAATAATTATATAAAAAGAATTCTCCTCCTGTCTCGGCTCCTGGCTTGATTATGCTGCTGTGGCTCTCCACCTCCGCCGCCCCGCCTCTGAGATTCATCAAGTCTCAGCAGCCCTTCGGTCATCAACCGCTAGCGCCGCCACCACAGTCGGGCCTCCGTGGGGGGATTTATCTCACCGCCGCAGCGCAGGGCGAGCGGCCCTCAATCACAAAATCTCCCTGCAGAGTCGACGTGCCAAAAGACATTTTGGCGAGGGCTTCATTTTGCACGTGTCACCTGCCGCAATGAGCTTTATCTTTATTTTATCCATTCGTCTCCATGGATTCCAGTTCCAAAACGTCTCGGCGTGAGTGGGCCATCATTCGCGCAGATAGACGGACGACCTGGGAGCTTTGAAAAACCGTCGAGCCAAAATGTATCGGTTGGCCCGTAGTTGCCGGCTGCGGTGTTGGTTGCAAACTCTTCCAGCCGCGATGCTGTCAGGTAGGATGTGGGCCGAGTGTGTCGAGACAGAGCCTGGGACCAAGATGGAAAAAAGTGGTACAATGGACTTGGTGAAAAGTAGAACAATAGCATCATATCGGGGCATCCGAGAGAGGTCACTCAGCTCACGAAGTTAGCTAGTTAGCTAGTTAGTTAGTTAGTTTATTTAGAACAAAATCACCATGAAAACGTGGTCCCAATACACTTTACAGTAAAAGTATAAGTACAATCTAAAACACATTAAAATAAAATTAAGTGCACCAAAACAATAAGTATTAAAAAAAACAAAAACAAAAGAACAATGCAAAGACAGTTAGCTAGTAGTCTGAACCGAAATACCGAGTAAATACTGAGTGGGAGCCCATTCTACAGATAAGAGGCACGGTAGAGAAACAAAGCCCTACAGCCAGCGGTCTTTTTATTGACTGACGGGATGACACAAAGGTGTGAATTTAGAGAGGGAAGGGAGCGCGGCGGAATGTATGGAGTAAGTAGATCAGATAGATATGCTGGTGCGAGTCCATTTAAAGCCTTAAATGTTAACAGCAGAACCTTTAAGTCAGCTCTGGCATGAATAGGCAGCAAATGAAGTGATGCCAGGACAGGAGTTATGTGACTGTATCTATTTGTTCTAGTCAGGATTCTAGCGGCGCGATTTTGGACGAGTTGAAGGCTTCTTGTCGCACCCTGGTTAAGGCCAGAGAAGAGAGAATTAGAATAACCCAGTCTACAGGACACAAGAGCATGAAGTACAATCTCAGAATTATGAAAGGATAAAACAGGGCGGATCTTAGCTATGTTGCTTTGAAGAAACAGACATAATGACGATGCTTCACACAAACCGGCTTGCCTGGTTCTTGGAGCCCAAGGCCCAAAACCAAAGAGTGTCGAGGCCGAGACAAAGTAAAGTGGGCTAAACACCGGGTCTGGACTGCTACAACACCAATTCATCACGACTGCCAGACTGGAAGGCGCTGGGAAGCCCGGGGTCCAGGCTTCTCCTTCTGGTCACTAAAGCTGGAGCGCAGAATTTATCTCCATTACGGATCTCTGACATTCTGGGGCAACTTCAGGAAACCGAAAAAGAAACCAACGTGAAACTGCACGTGTTGGTGGCCCGTGAGTATCGAGACATTTCCCTACAGCAGGACAGCCGTTCCACGAAGCTGGAATTGAAAGTCAAGCAAAATGGCGACAAAGCCCTTTCCACATCGGAGGCGTTTCATCCTATTCTCAGATGATGAATCCGCTGTCAAAGCGTTGGGGTTGTTCATCCACGAGGCTTCCAAGAGCAGGTTCCTTACAGGAGGCGCAGGAGTTTTGCCGGTCCAAGACAAAGAGCTGCGAGCCGGGTCTTTTCTTGACAGGGATGGGTGGCGTGGTGGTGGGTTGGTGGGGTGGGGGTGGAGGTTCAAAGGCGCGCCGCCGAGCTCGGCGCATTGCAAAATTTGAATATGGAGGCTGGAGGAAAGAGGGGAGAGAAATGTTTGCAGCGTCGGGCTGAAGCTGCTGGTCTGCGGTGATAAATTTGAAAGTGGCATTGTTATGCATAAAGATATCCCGCAGACATGTTTTAAAACATTCATAAATAACGTGCTCGGAATAAAATAATAATAATAATAATAATAAAGATATATTTATTTATTTGTTTCCTTTCAACGTCCCACTTCATTTAAAATTCCCAAATTTGTTGGTATGCAAACCTCGAGTTGTTTTTCCTGCTGGAAGACTTTTATTTTTAGGACGTTCCTATGAATATAAATTTGCCGTCCGATCGTGTTGTTAAAACCGGACTTTCCGTGACACGGACTTGATGCGTGACGAGGAATTGAAAACAGCCTTGCGGTGACATGCCCAGGTCCAAAGGGGGCGCCGACACTCGGAGCCAGATGAGAGTGTGTTGCGACGAGGAGGCTGGAAATTAATTTTTTCCGTCACGGATTCGCAATGAAGCTAATAAATGAAGCTGATGTGAATTCGCATTTTTAATACAATGCTTTTTTTATTGACCGATCCCAATATGGAAGTGATATTTCCAGTCGGCTGAAGGCTGTGCTGCGAGCTTCACATCAGAAAGAGCTCACCGTCTGGCATCATGAGGCCCACGTGTTGACGGGAACAAAAGAGCAGCGCTGAAATTTGATTTTTTTTGAGAAGAAAACAGTTCCTTCAAAACTGCTCTTTTCCGACACATTTGACTCGTTCCTTCCAGCACTTTGCCGCCGCTTCCTCACTCATCGGTTCGCCTTATTTATTTGCCGTTTTTGTTTTATTATTTATTTTTGCAGCTGATCCTGCTCTTATCGATTGGCTGCACTCTGTTGCGGCTCGGAGAGGCAGGCGGGCGGGCGAGTGGGCGGGTGTGCGTGGGCGTTTTATGATCCGTCCTCATCCTCTTTCCATCCCGTAAAGTGCTTAACGACAATCAATCTTAACTCCCCTCCTTGGGAGATAGCGTCGACCATGAGGTGGGTATTGATTTGTGAAGGGGCCTCAGGGTGGTCTTCAGTCATGCCGCGAGCCTCACCTACTCGCCGGCAGAGAGAAATACTGATTTAGAAGGAATCGAGTTACCCAGCAGCCATAACCTCTATTAATCAAATTAGTTGGCCGCTGAATGGAGCCGTTAGATCAGTTGGTCTCATCATGAATTATGCCGCCCGTCTGATTGTCACGCCGATTTATGGCCCAGTCGCCATTTGCGGCCGAGTATATCCTCCTGGTGACATCTGAATTAGACTCCGGCGTGGCACCGACGGCTGGAACATCAGATCGCACGTATCGATTCGTCCAACCTGATCATATCTGCTGTCTGTCAGCCCCTTTCATTGGGCCTCGCAAGTGAGAAAATGGCCTTGTTAAAGTGACAAGTTTATGGTCATGACAACTAACGCGGCGCTGACGACAGTCAGGTGTATTTTCCTTTCATCCAAACATTGATTGGAAGGGGTCTTTTATTCCCCTTTTCTTTTTGCGGTAAAAGGCTCAAATTTTCGTCTGACCACTTACGGCGGCTGACGGCGCTCTGGCTTTTTTTGCGGGAGGCAATCTGCAAATGGAAGGTCGCCACTTTGGTCTTTTACGACGCCCACTGTCCATTCTGATTATGGAAGACATTGAACTGCCGAGGAGAGAGCGCCGCCAGTATATTAAGCTGCGGCTTTATCTCCGCCGTGATAAATACACACGTCAGTCAGCCTCTAACCGATGTGGAGAGGGAGGATCTCGTCCGAGCACTCGGGCGACACAAGAAGACCGGATCTTACAAAGCCCAAATTAAAAAGGAAAATCTGCCTCGCGCTGAAAAAACAAGTCCTTTATCTGAAATGGTTTCCGATTCATTCCGCGCATTACTCATCACTTTTACCCTTGAAGAATTTTTTCTTTCTTCAGAAGAAAAGATTTTTTTTGGACGTATGCAACGAAGGACGAAACCCTACAGATCAAACGGGGACAGCGTGTCGTGGGCTAAAGCAACACAACAATGCGGATGGCTAAAATATGAAAGATTCACAATGGAACTCTACACAAATACGTGTGAAAATACAACATAATGCACCAACTTTCAATAGACATTAACACTGTCATTGATTCTTTTTTTGAAGCCATTTACAAACAGTGTTGGCGAGTAATCTATTACTAAGTAATCCACTACTGTAATCAAACTACTTTTTGAGTAATGTACCTGGTCGTTATGTCATAGTTGCTTCAAGTAACAACTCCATTACTTTTCTGAAATATTTTGCAAGCTTAAAATATCTTATTACCCACAAAATGTCTGAAATTTAGAAAAACAAGCAAAAACAATTGTGTCGTCGTTGTACGTCATGTGCAGGAGACAAGACGTTCTCAACTGTTACTTTTTTTAAAATAAAGTAATTAGGAATTGATTACCCATGAAACAAAGTAGTTACAGAAATACTTAGATTACCTTTTGAAGGAGTAATGAGTAATTAGTACTTGGATTACTTTTATGGAGTAATCCCAACAACACCGCTTACAAAGGGACTTCAACTTCGAACCTCACGTTGTTCATGGATGTTGATGCATAGTAAGCAGTCCCAGTGCTAGTTTATGAAGTCAATGAGGGTCACCCAATCGTAGACAAGGTGGCAAACGTAGCATCACCAGTGCAGGACGTATCCCCGGACAGTGGAGGAGGCTGCATCACAGATGTTGTTGGCGCCTCACGTGAGGAGGCGGACCTGCAACCGGCCGACTGGGCCCGCTGATCTCTCTGCGACACTCTGCCAGATCTCGTCCTTTAGAGCGCCACGCTCGTAATTTCCTCCTTGTTTGTCAAGACGACGCGCGTCGCCGAGAGAGACGGCTAACGAGCTTGTCAGCCCGTCGTTATGGACGTCGTTTGCCGTCGCACCGGGAGACAGATGTGACTTCCGTTCCGCGCAACTGTTGCGACTGGCCGGTGCGTTAAGTCAGAAACGGATCGGGGAGAGCAAAGTATCGACCACAGACTCAGAGTTGGAAAGTATTAACGACGCTACAATTACACACACACACAGCCTTTACATTTGCATTGTATATATACTGTCCTTGTTCACAGTATTTACACTGATCTCAGCTCTGATGCATTACATAATTGCTCCGTTGGTTTTAGCCCCGTATTGTGTTTTTTCCGAGGCACATCATCCTTAATGCGCCTGCATATTTTACTATCAAAACCGATCCAGAGCTGTTACTGATTTTTTTTCTTCCACTGTGAGATGCTGTCAGGACAGTTTAATAAAAAGCTACAACCCCCGCAGCCCAGTTTAGCAGCCTCCCTCGCTCGCCCCCCACCCCGTCCCTCTCTCTCTCTCTCTCTATCTATCTCTGTTTATGCTAATGAGGCTCATTACGATGCTCTATAGAAATCTGGGACCGCACAGGAAGTCACATGACGAGGACTTGGTGTGCTCCTTTGGAGGTCATTCAAATTCAACGGGGACCTGGCGTAATTAATCACAAATAATGTATTCTGCGGAAAAAGGCCTATTGGACGGCGGCGTTTGACAACGGCAGCTAGGCGCCGACGATCTGACGATGCTCCACAATAGCGCGGCGCAGCTTTAATTACCTCGCCATTGTTTCGCCGGTGGAATTCCTCTGGCTCCGCACCGAAAATGGAGAGCAACAGCGTTATTTTTTGTGCTCTCCTTTATTTATTCCTTTGTGTTTTTATTTTCTAATAATTTGTCGTGGTGAATTGAGCCATGGTCAGGAGCTTGTTGAGGGGGAACAACGGTAAAATCTGACTGTGGACACTGATGTCTTCATTAAACATTATTGCAGAGTCAGACTGGCAATCTAATCCTTGCAAAATTGCCAAACGGCAATTGAGCCAGCCCAGCTTGTGACCCACACAAGGCCACCAGCAGCCGTGCAGGAGGCTAATTGAACTGGCGGCGGCTGCTGCGGCTGCTGGACTGGGGGAAGGCAACACACTCCCAGAAACATGTTCATGGCAAGAGGCACTCGGGGGTGGAGAGGAGGGTGACCCATGTTACATTTCAACACTAATGTTAGGACCCCGCTGGCTGCAGCCAGCCAATGAGAAGCAGGCTGACTCTGGGGGTTGCAGCCGGTGGGAGTGGTGGGGGTGGTGGCGGGGTCATGGGGCAGGATGAAAGGGCTGCTGCTGAGCACAAGTGACAACAACAACCTCCCAGCAGGAGACACACATGGTGCTGCGGCCCCACGGAGTGACACCGCTGACAGAGGCAGAGGAGCTCAGCCCCGCCAAGAAGACACCTCCTGTCCTGGTGAGGCTGCTCTGGTAGCTATATATATATATATATATATATATACACATACACACACATACACACACACACACATATATATAAATGTATATTTCTGAATCCCACTGATCTCAGCAATGACATCCAGCTCATCCGCCGCTACTGAGATTTGCATACATGCACATATAGTAGCACGTTACTAAAACTAGATATTGACGGAATTTGACCCTCAAGGCTTTTCCTCTGTTAAACACCGCCGTGCAGCCCTGCACCTGTCAGTGGCCTTGAGCTGTTCAACAAATCTAACTGGTGCGTCTGCGCCTGACAGACTGACAGACAGTCGGTCTGATCACCTTCAGGTTTTTCTCTACCCTATTATATTCCGCTGGCTCCTCAAAAGATGGCTGTGTGGCATAAATGCAGATAATTCTGGGGGAAGTTCAGTGTGGCACCGACTGACAGCTAGTGGCTAAAACACCAGTTGAAAGTTCAACGTCCCAAGCGGGACGCAGCGCTTTGCACGGCCACTGCACAGGTTTACAGGCAGACCACATCCAGGAAGGGCATTGCGCTCCAAGAAGAAAAAAACTTAAGTATTCCAGGCGCTGACTCGCACCATAAATCAAGTTGCATAACGTGGTCAAATTATGTTGCATAAGTCAAGCAGGTTACACAATATTCATATCTGGACTGATGTTCAAAACTTGTATTCAATCTATGACGACTGTCAACATTCACTTTATTATTAGTTTAAACCTCGTCTTTTTTTTTATGCCAGTGTGTTGACAAAGGTCACATGACAGCCTGAAATAAAGGGTTCTCACCATCAGCGTTGCTCTATGTGCATGCAGCTCAAGGAGCTTTATACTTCCCGATGAGCGGATTTATTTTGCAGCATCTTGGGTTTTTAATTTCCTGATCATTGGCCATCGTGGGATCAAAAAAAATGTGTGAACTGAATTTATGATTTTACTGCGTAAACGACACAATTTTTTATTTTTTATTTATTGAATCAAAAAAAAAAAAGCTCAAAGTGTGTCAAAAGTTTCAATTGCACTGGCTGTTTTCAGCGCAAAGCCCACTGGATACAAGAGCTGCAAAGCATGAGGCCGGCATTCTCAAATATCTTGATTATTAAACAGAACTGCTGAGAAAATTGTTAGAATTTTTATGTTTATGTCATAGACATTTTTTTCTTCCTCGTTTTCCAGGACAAACAGGTGCCTTTCTGGCCTGAAAAGTATTTTTTATGAACTGGCATCTATCCATTCACTTTAAATGCCTTCACAGGAATTTCACAAGCCAGGCTACCCCCCCTCCCACCACCACTTTAATCCACAAAGGGGCTTTAGAGTAATATGCATACATGAAAATGCCACTTCAATTATCTGGAACAGCAGTAATGAGAGGAAACAGGGTCCATTAAGCTTCCTCCTCCTACGCCGCTCGCTGTGATCGCCGAACACTAACTAAACTAAATAAATCACAAACTCTAAATAATGTAAAAATCTTTTGAGCTCCTCCTCCTCCTCACTCCAGCGGGTTATCTTCTTTTGACCTATGCGACAATATTAAAATTCAAGAGACGTAAATTAACTCGTGTAGTTCTCGCCATGGAATGAAGGAAAGGTGTCGCGCTCATACCACAGAGAGGCAAACTTTCACTTGCACTTCCACTCGTGAGTCACTTAGCAGTCAAAGGGCTGAGTGTCATTGCGGCAGAACCGTAAAAAAGGGGTTCAGCTTGTGTTGGCTGGCACAGAGCTAATTGTGATCGCATTGAATTGTGAGAAATCTTTTGTGCTGGTCTTTGTGATGACTGCACAAAATTCAAAGTGTTTTTTCCAGTTGACTGGACTCCGGTCCTCCCTCCCTCCCTCCCTCCCTCCCGAGAAGGGCAATTTCACCAGCTATTAGCGACATTGTGAATATTTCTGACTACTGATCTCAAATATGTGTGTATCTATGTATATGAGTGTATATATATATATATGAATCAGTGGCATGGCATCAGAGCCGGCAAGGCCTTCTTTAGTGGCTTAAACATACTCAGAAAAGTTACTTTTTTCCCATAAATATGATAAAGTTATTCTACATAGTCTGTTTTCTTCATGTCATATTTTCTACTTGGTTGTGCTGCTTCCGTCATCTGCAATTTATAATGTAAATTATGTGGCACGCTGTTGTTCAATTGTTTTGCTGTTGCATTTTCTCAAAAACAAAAGCAAACAATCCGTTTACTTTTATTATCAATAAGTGGTTTCGTTATTGTCTCATTAGTGTCTTGCATGAAATGGCAACAATGTACAGTTTTTTGGACAACTTAATGAGGCACATGTATTGTACTTTGTTGACTAATGTCTTAAAATCACTATTTATTTATGAGTCCTGACAGTATTGATGGCATTATAAAGTACGTCAATGAAGGCCGCTGATATAAATACATATATGTAGATATATATGCGTTTATGTTCATATGTATATACTGTATATGTATATATCTATTCACACTGCTTGCACATGTGGCGCCTTCAGACTGTGAAGTCAGATTGTTCATCTCCAAGAGGACGACTGAAGCGCCAGATAAGCCAATTACAAAGTCACAAACTCTCGCCGACACTCAACAGAGCGCGCATGCCACCTTCATGCGCCGACTGCTTGACGTCATCGCAGGGAGATTGTGTGTGACCTCTGGGCATAAAGAAGGCGAGCTGTCCAAACTGTTTGCTTGACACTGGCTCTGTTGTTTTAGAGAAGAGAGGAGACGCCTTCTTGTTCCCGTCTCGACAGCAGCAGCAGCAGCATTTATCACACACTCTGCCATGAGAAGTTATTTTCATGCCTCACGATCGTTTATTGACATTAAATCAATATCACCGCAACAATTGAGCGCCTTAAAGGCCGCCGTGTCAAATTCTGAGGGAGTCATTGGCATGAAATTAAATAAGAAATATGCATATATGAATGAAGAATGTTTGCACTTGGATAAAGTCATACAAAAATAACATTTCCTTGTGTCCATTCCCCATTACAATAAATAAATAGTTGGGTTTGTTTGACATCACGCCTTCATGTATCTGCAGTGGTCTAGAACCTGGACATTCTCAGGATTTTCCATTTTCCACAGACATCAAAGCAGCTACAAGAAAGATTTATTGTTTGCAGTATGCTTTCTGACCATTAGAGGCCACAAAATCTTATTTAAATTACTCATTACTTAGTCAGCACATTTTGATGTTGATGTGATCTTCTATTGTGTTAATTTTGTTTGGGTGATAGGTGCAGAGATTATTTTTACAAGGGATTTGGTGGAGCAAGTTCACATTGATTCATTCAAAAAAGAGAGAAAGAGAGAGACCTTCCAGTATATTTAGCCCCCTGTTTACAGCTAGGTTTCAGAAAACTCACGCAAGTGTTTTGATAGATTGTTTTCTTTGAACTAAGGCAAATATGCAACCCTGCTTCCATGACTGCACTCACTTCACCATTGGAACCATTCCATCAGTCCAAGCAGTCCAGCCAGTTCAGTCAGTCAAACCAGTCCGGCCAGTCCAGGCAGTCCAGCCAGTCCAGGCAGGCAAACCAGTCCCGCTAGTCCAGTCAGTCTAACCAGTCCGGCTCGTCCAAGCGGTCCAGCCATTCCAAGCAGCCAAACCAGTCCCGCCATTCCAGTCAGTCTAACCAGCCAAACCAGTCAAGCCAGCCCACCAGTCCAGCCACATAAGGGAACACGTTAAAGGCACAGCAGGTCTGACGGCGCCGACTGATGTGCATCGCTGGCTCTCCTTCACACGGCTCCTCTGATAAGGGGGCGGACCCTTGACGTGGTGCTGGGATTACAGGTAGTGCCGCTGACTAGATGTTATTAGCGCCGTCGGTCCCTCAGCCCGTCTTTCATGGAATTGAGGCCAAACGTGACGGGAATATCTCCGTCGTTCAAAGTCACTCTGTCAGCCGAGGCCCCCGCTCGTCGACGCCGGGCAGAGTCAAGAAGACTCGGCCCTTTGCTCTCTGCGTGGGCTTCATCTGCTGGATATCTGTGTCTTTGGGGGCAGCCATTTTAATATTCAAACCGAGCCGGGAAAACAAGTGCAGAGGGACAGCGGCCATTTGAATAATTGAAGAGGCTCAGTGCTGCTACAGGATCCTCTCTCCCTCTCCCTCTCCCCCTACACTCTATATTTTTCCCTTTTTTTCCCCCCCAAGCCCTCCTTCTTGAAGTTTGTCCCAGAAAGCAGTCTGGGACATGTGCTACCACAGCAGCCAATCCGACGATCCCAGCAGGCCCATGGATGGAGCAGAGAGGGAAGGAAGGAAGGAAGGAAGGGAAAGGGACGTCTTGCAGACGGGGAGAACCTCGAGTCCAAATTGACTTTGACACTAAATGATCATTGAAAGAAATGGCGGGCTCAGGCCATCGCTGCCCATAATTTGTTAAACGCATTCACGCAGCTTCTCCCATATGTGCCCCTCAATTTCTTCCAGTGAGTTTAGAGTCGGCTCGTCTGAATAAGTCAACGACAGGAAGCGTCTCCTGAGGTGGGGGCGGAGGAAGAGGAGGGAAGGGGAGGCAGCAGGAAAGATTCCATCTCGCTTTTATCGCCGAGCTTGAGGGAGATACTGAAGCTGTATTGCCGTTGAAAATATACTTGAAGTGCAACACACAAGGTGATTAGAGACGTACTGCACCTGCATCACTGATCTTACCGGATCGCTCCGGTATTTGGAAGGGAGAGGACACGACAAACCTCATTCTTTCCATCATCCATCCATCCATCCATCCATCATCGCAACCCAACTACCTGAGCATTGCAATAATGTGTTTCTAGAAAGGTGATCCCTATTAACGCCTCAATTCATCACCCTAGACTCCAGCACAGCAACGCTGTAAAAACAAAGATCTGCAAATGTCCAGAAAAAGATGACGGCATTTTTAGCCTGTGTTTACAGCCTCCCGCTAAAATTGATGCTTTGTCGGACCTTACGTTTGTTTAGAAGGGGACCAAAAAAAACGGGGCAGAGGACAGCGCCCGGCTTGATACCTCTTTGGTGTCAAAGAGGTGTGAGGGCCCTTTGTGACATAAACAGGAGCGACTTTTAGTTTTTTTCTGGAGCTGCATTTCTTAGCAGAAAAACCTCCCACCCGCCCCTGTGCAGGAAATAGAGACGTCAGCGCGGACCCACAGAGAGCTGAGTAAGAATCTATAATAAGAGTCTATTTATTTTGGACCTCTATGTACGCAGACTCAAGTGTGTAGATTTTCCAAAGCCCTCATTTACAGCACATGCAGGCTGTGTTTGTGTGTGTTTTAATTTTTCATTTCCTCGCACTGGACATCTCTGGCATTTAAAGTTGGCATTTCAAAAAAACCCAAATTAAATATCTGATCAGAACAATTCAAATTCAAATCCAGGGTGCGTGTGTCCGGGGTTTGCGGGCTGACGGTGCTTCTCCGTGTTGTGTAACTCCTGTCAGCGCGGGAGACACAGCGAGCCGGCAAAGTCGAACCAACTGCTGCGGCACTGACGGCGCTGTGTGAAAGCCACCAGGGTCCAGTTGGGAGCAGCTGGCGAAGACTTCATCCGTGTCCGATATTCAGAGATTCCCGTCGCCTCAGGTTCTTAAACTGGGATTATATGTAATCTTGGTGAAATTGCCTCTTGCTATGACAAACTACCTTCGCAGTTGAGCGCGGAGAGGGAAGCTCTGACTTCGAAAGAAGTTGGGAAAAGAAAGAAAAGAAAATGTGTGATGGGAATGTTGGAACTCTGTTCTTAAGTCCAGAACAGTGAGTAAAAAAAATGGGACAATGATTTTATTTTGATGTCGCTGGCTCATATTTTTTTTTTCTTCCACTGCTTTCACTGTCATCTTAGGGAAAATGGGTTTTGAATTACTGTGTCATTTCTAAGCATCTTAACATTTTAGAATTGCGCTTGACGGTTCTTTTTATGTATGAGTATTTAAGTTACAAATGCTGAAACAAGGAAAAAAAACTCAAAATAAATCACCGTGGATTAATTATTGCTTTCGGCACGATTTGGTTTTGGCTTCCAGGTACTTTGACAAGGACCCGACACTGACTGGATTAGCCTCCAACAAGAAAAAAAATAGTTTTTGGTCAGAAATAAACATTTTTTTTGCACCATTACTAAAACTTTCTTTCGATGTAATAATTCATTCAAAACTTTCATCTGTCTTATCTGGTTTTGGAGATTTGTTTTCATCTATTTCTTTTTTTTTTTTTTTTACTCTTAAAATTTGCTCATTAGAGGCTCAAAACTGCAGTTAGACAGAATTTTAGTATGAAGTGAATGTGAAAAAAAAAAAACCTTCAGTTTCCATTGAGAATATTTGCTGGTTTTTCAGAGTCCAATTAAATATATTCAGGCCATGAGTAATTGGTTACCCAGCTGTGTTGCTGGACCTTGTTTCATGGCTGACTGAGCACCTCTGAATTTTTCAAACGGTCAACTGACAGGTGAATATGAGCTCGCAGGGAACGGTGATCAAACCAGACACAACGGCAATAATCGCGTTTCGTCCGGCAGTGATTCATTTCCACTCTCTCCCCGGCATCACGAATAACGTTAGACGCAACACAACGCAAAGACTCCGAAATATTCACGTTCCGTCAAAGTGGCGAGGCCCCCACGGACCGACTGCTCCGTCACGTCGCCCACCAGTTATCCATTACAGCAGGAGGACGCCCGTGCTCGTCTGAAGATTGCATTAATGCGCACTCATATCGGCAGAGCTGCGAGTGACCAAGCAGCAGTGTCTGCTAAGCTGCTTGGAGAGGACGATTTCACTCGGCATCGACGGCTGAATCGGCCGGAAAACACTTTGACAGCAAACAATTTTTAAAAGAAATTGTATTTATACCTACCTTTAATGTGTGGTACACATAAACGCATTGTAGACTGTCACGCGGCCGTAGACAGGATGGGACCCAGTAGCGAAACGGCAGCAGAACGCTACTCTTGGTTGCAGAGGCTACTCACGGCAATCACAACCAGGCAAAACAGGCTGAGACGAAGTCCGGGTCAGGCGAGGGATCAGAATTCCGGGGGATCAGGCGGAGAGACGGGATCAATGCCAGAATGAGTCGCAAGCAATCAGTCCAAGGGCGAGCCAGGTCGGCAGGTACGAGGACAAACTGGGCCGGCAATGGGGAATCAGTCCAGAGATAAGTGCTGGGAAGGCTTGCATGAGTGCGAAGACGATCTGGCAAAGAGTGACTGCTGAGTTGGAGCTGAAGTGAGCTGGAGCTGATTGCAGGAGATGAGCTACAGGGGTGTAGATTGCAGACTGGCAGCAGGTGTGTCAATCAGTCCGTGGCAGTTGTGGGTCCTGTCACTATGCCTCCAATGTGCCCTGGCTACTTGGCCAAGGGGAGACCCCTTTGGCAAAATGGTTAGCGCGCATTACCATTACCCGGGAGTCTGGGGTTCGAAGCCCGATCCGGGCCCTCAGTGCCTTGCCACAAGTCCAAGAAAAAAACATTAGGTCACCATGGAGGTTGCGACAGCAGACGCTTAGCAATCAACAGACAGTCATTCTATTCACATTAAAGGCCCAATGACCCAGTGTTGAGTTGCCACTACTAGCAAGACCATGAAACCCCTGAACAGATCCACATTCCGGGCAGCAGAAGATATTTGGCCGGGCGGTATTGCAGACCTTTCATTTAGCCCCAAGCTATTTTCCAAGATCTTTCCAGTTCCGGTGACGGTCTGCGTTTTCTGATTTTTCTCTCACATCCTGTGGTTTTAAACCACCTGCCACGTCACCACATACTGGCTGAAATAGTGACCAGAGTGTGAATAGAGTGGCCCTTCAATGGTTGTTGTTGGATGGATATAGATAGTGTAGACCCCCTCCACAGTCAGAGCACACCTCTATGTCACGCTTGGAAGATAGATGGGAGAAATTATCTGACTTTTTTTTTTTTTTTTTGGTGGTGGTGGTGGAAGGTGGAAGGTGGAAGGCGTTTGCGTGTGTGTGTGTGTGTGTGTGTGTGTGTGTGTGTGTGTGTGTGTGTGTGTTGGTGGGTGGTTGGTTGGGGGAGGGTGGAGGCGGTGGATGACTGGACGGGTGCAGAAACGCCTGTAGGTGGCAACCATACCTCATCGACAATGGAGCCGCACGTGCTCGCGCGCGCCCGTGCGCTCTCTACCTCTGCCCCACTCTCTCTCTCTCTCTCGCGCGCGCGCGGGCGGGAATAGACATCGGATCCGGGGGGCTTTGCGCCGTTAATGCTATTGATCCCTGATAATTAACGACCGCTGGGCGATTTTAAATGGCGCGGACGGGCGGGCGCGCGGGCGGGCGGGGCGCATGCGGTCAAAGTTAAAAGTGCTACCCGGGGCCACTGGGGGGGGCACGTTCACGCCCACGCACGCGCTCCACCTTACCTACACACACACACACAAAGCGCCAACACGCGGAAGGCGGGAGCGCGCGCACTCACACGCACGCGCTCAGCGAGCGCCTTCGTGCACGCGCACGCCGGATCTTACGCCTGTGGAGACCGTGATTTCAAACGTGCTCGCTATTCAAGTCATGGACTGCAGCGAGCGGCGGAACCTTTAGGAGCCGGTGGCGAGAAAAGCCTCGTGCTTTTATTATTTTTTGCAACACACAGCGGCGGACGACGACGACGACGAGGAGGACGAGGAGGAGGAAGACGAGGAGGAGAAGGAGGATGGAGACGATGCTGCTGCCGCCGCTTCCACGCCGCGCGCACCGGACGGTCTCTCCTTGACGCCACGGATTTTTTTTTTTTTTTTTCTTAAACCGAAAAGGTGCGTTTATATAATCGATACGCCGGATTGCCGCTTGACGGGAAGCGGCGCGCGGTTTTTCACAGCAGCCCGTGGCAACCCGCTCGTCCCGATGCGACGCGTGTGACGGTTGCAGTGGGACGGATACCCTTAATGCGATCCAATAGGCGCCCTCGTGCTTTTCCCTTTTCCTTTTCTCCCCCTTCTGCTCGCTGACCTGATCAACAAGGCATTGATTGGCTAACTGTTAATTGTCGTGGATGTCCAGTGAGCTCGTGTATTTGTTTGAAAGAAGGAGTAGAGGGGAGGGAGAGAGAGAGAGAGAGAGAGAGAGAGAGAGAGAGAGAGAGAGAGAGGGATGATCCACGCGAGAAAAGCGCCGTGAATTCCAAAGAAGACGGAAGGTTCTTTCTTTCTTTTATTTATTTATTTTTTAAGTTTGCCTTTGGCTTTCTGTGATTTACGCACCGCTGGGATCCGTTCGGACTGGCTGGCTTTGGTGGGAGACAGGAGGCCTTTTTACAGACTCGAACCAACCCCTCCTCCTCCACCACCTCCTCCACCTCCACCACCGTCAAAAACTCTGCAGGATTTCCTCCTCCTCAGTCCACAGGAATATCTTCAGGGTTGTTTTTTTCTTCTTCACCGTTTTCTCCCCCCTTAAACCGCTGCTTCTCTTCGAGGTTCCCTCCATCATCACCACATCCAGGAGAATGGTGGCGGCGCGCCGCACGTCCGCGCGCAAACTCTTCTTTCTACATGTTTGGCATTTTTCGCATCTTGACTTGTGATCGTGAGAGAGAGCGAGAGAGAGAGAGTGAGAGAGAGAGGGGGAACGCGGACTGCAGCAGCTCCCCGGATCAGAAGCAAGACCCCCACCATCCCCACCACCGCCACTACCACCAGGACCCCCCTCCCTCACCACCACCACCTTTATTCTCATGGAGATTTGAGCCCCGGTCGCGCCGCAAATGTTGCGAACGGCCCTCCCGCCGCCTCCACTGCCCACTCTGCTCGCCAGCCCGCTCCCATTTATTCGAGAAAATGCGTAAGTATTCAGCCGATTCCGGTCCCGATTGAAGCCATATGTGTGTGTGTGTGTGTGTGTGTGTGCGCGCGCGCGCGCGCGCGAGGTGCTGCTGTTCCCACGTACACCGATTAGTCATCGCCGTTTAGTCCGAGATTTACGCTCGGGCTCGGCCACTCAAACGGAAGGAATCACACTTTTTTTTTTTTAAACCCCCACCGCAGGTCCTGCTTCTTCTTTTTTTTTAGGCTGTGATCACTGTCGCAGTCTGTTGCTTGTGTGTGTGTGTGTGTGTGTGTGTGTGTGTCAGGGTGCCTTGACTGGACGTGTGTAGGATATATTTAGAGAGAGAGAGAGATGGAGATGAGGATGGATGGGGACAGAAGGGTAGTTGAGGAGGTGTGCTGCTGGTGCTGGTGGTGGTGGTGGTGGTGGAGGAGGTGGAGGTGGGAGGCAGCTGGTGCAACACATTCCACGCTTCTTTTCGAGGCTCGCCGCCGGTGCAGACTGTGTGGTGCACGGCAGCCCGTCGCCGACAGGACACTGCTGCTGGAGAGAAGCGGGGGCCCCTACGTCATATGGTAATTCAAATTCAGTTCAGGTATTCTCAGGCTTATACACGTTTGCAGCAAAAGGAGCTGCCCGATTGGCCGGTTTGGGGCTCGGCGTGGCCCGCATGGAAGGCGCTGAACGTTTGAACGTGGCCAAAAAAAAAAATCAACAAAACACGAAACACACACATAGACGTCGCCTCAGGTCGAGCTCCCAGCATGCACTCCTTCCACACCTCATGCACGTTTTACTAGCCACCCCCCACCACCACCACCACCCCCCCACCCTTCCTCCAGTCTCCAATGTCTAATGTTGTGCGTTGTCGAACCTTAATGGCTGCAAAATATAAAGAAAAGAAGCATTGGTTGCACCAAGAGAAAACAGTCTTCAGCCTCGTTCCCGCGATGTGACCTTAGGAGCTGTCCATCAGTGGGAGGCGCTGAAATGCCCTGATGCTGAAAATACCCGCGTGTTGGCTGAAAGTGGGTAGAGCGAGCTGCGTTTTGGAACAGGCATCGCATCTGAAATGTGCTGCTGCTGGTGATGCTGCCGCCGCTGCTGCAGCAGCCAAAGTCATTTCAATTAAACCTGAACACTTTTGCCCCTCCGACGCGTGGCTTTGGCAGTTGCTGTCTCCAAGAAATCTTCCGCAATGTGCCCCTGAGACGGACGGGCGGAAGGACGTGGCGTCCAGGATTGAATCCGTCGGTGCTCGGCGGCAGAGCGAAATTCAGAATTCAGCCGATTTCTGCAGGAGAGCTGGTAATTGGAAACAGTGCGTGCAGTTAGATAGATTTCTGCCGATGTGTTCTGTTAATTAGAAAGGTTCAGAGGGTGGTTTGCCTCCTGTTGCTCCTTTGAAAATTAAACAAAACCGGCAAGATATATACATATATATAGTTTTTTTTCGGCCCGGACTTTATTGCATTCATCCGATACTTAACGCACAAAAAAAAAATCATGGCATTAAAAAAAAGATGTTTGTTTTATACTCTAGACAGCATGGAACACCTGCACGAGTTCCTTGCAATACGGATTATAGCGACGCGCTGAGTGACGTCAGACAAGCGGAAGCCGGAGTAGTAGTAGTCGGGCTAGCAGGTTACCTGTGCTAACAACAAACGTGATGGTGACAATGATAACGCCACCTTGCTAAGCTCGGTGGATGGGAAATTTACATTTAGAAAAACAGTGGGACGGAAGCCTGGATAAGAACAATTACATTGCACCGCAGTTATTGAAGCCTCCGGTACCACATAAATGCGAAACAAGTCGCAGCTACTACGAGCACCAGAGATACTAAAATACTAACCACAAAAGTAACAGGCATGTTCAGAAAAAGAAGTACGCAAGTAAAACACAGATACCTGAAAAATCAACATAGGTACAGCAACACATTATTTGTGCTTTGTTACTTCCCACCTCTGTCACCAACTCAAATATTGATATGCGATTAAAATATGATTAATTATGATGAATTCATTACAAAAGCCGCAATTAATGTGAGTATACACAGCTGTTTTTTTTTTCAGGAAGATTCAGTTAAATCTCAAGTGCATTCTCTTCCAGGCCTGGAATATTTCACTTCACTATGATTGACGTGGGACTGCATAAAAATTAAGGCCACATGCTAGAAAGTGTCTCAGCAGGGCATTGGGTCATCAGGTGCCACCTGGACTGTGCCAGTGAAGCCCGGAACTCCACGCTAACCAAACCCCCCGCCTCTCCTCGTCCCCCACCTTTGAAAATCAGGTTATCTTCGACAGCCGTGATCTACCTTCCAAATGACCAAGTGCTAAAATATGCCAGAGGCACTCAGTGGAACAGTCCTGACACGAGCCTTCACTGTTGGGTGGGGGGGGGCTCGGGAAGAGTTGATTTGTTTTCACACGTGAAGTCCATCAATTGCACCACAACACAGTGACTCATCTAACCATCCATTGAAGCATGGCGACAACCTGTTTTTGTGTTCCAAAGGCTCACAATGCCTTTTTCCTCCCCAACCTAATATTTCTGAATTTATTGTGACAAGGTGCCCAGGTTTATCTGCATTGAGTGACCTGCTTTTTTTTTTTTTTCTTCCTCTGGAACCTTGTGTAAATAATGGGTCGGTCTATACACAGTTTGTTTCCTTTCATTATGTGAGTCATGCTTAAGGGACAGTCAACATGTCGGTTGCCAGACAGATACAGTGTCATCTCACGGACACACCACGTCACAATCTTTAATTATGTGCCACAGTCTCAACGTCTATTAATATCTGACCCACAAATGAATCTCTCCCCCAAATAACCAGTGTCGCACAAAACCTTTATTGCCACGTCTGCGTCTTCTCTGCGCTGTGACAACCAGAAGATACATGGATGCAAGGTAAATCAGTATCAGATTCATTGTTCGCTTCAAGGTCCACATCTTACAGCAGCATTGCAGTTTTATGGTCATAACTGAGCTGTGTTTTACAATGGCTATTTAGATGTTATACATTTTCACGTCCTTGTGTCATATCGGTCGCAAGGTGGCAAAGATGGCCACCTCAAGGCAAACCAGCGCGATTGAGACGAGTAGAGATCGGATTCCAGTGGAGACCTGCAACCAATATATTAGCATGGTTTTCCTTCCTGCTTAACGGCGATTTATTCGTTGATTTATCGGTGACTTGCTACTGAAGCTCAAGCTAGCTGCAAAGTCATGGAAGTGATTGTGGCCGAGTTGGTCTTAGAAAGTTGGAAACAGTCCACAGAGCTGGGCAGTTTGTTTGTTGTTTTAAAATAATAGAATAACTTCCGCAGTGCTGGCTCTAAACATCAGGGCAACAGCACCCTCTCCTGGAGGGGTTGGTTAACTACGTATTGTTTATCCTTCACATTCAGTGTACGAGACACAGAAAACCTGGATAGTTGCTCATTTGTCCACAGATGACAATAAAGAGTCGATGCGGGCGCTGGGATCAGGAGTCGTATTTTGTTTCGTCGACAGTTGTGTAACATGAAAAGTGACGCCTGTTGCTGTATTGTTCACCATATTTCCTCACACTGTTATCATCCTTGCTTGGCTTTCTGTCATCACTTACGCTCATCACCCGTCAGCCACCTATGCATAATCAAAAACTTCAAGTGTCAAAAAATGATACTGCGAATCGAGTAAAAAAACATGGATTGTTCTACAGTACAGACTTTGATGCAATACATGGTGTCTACATTTAATATTGAAATATCCTACACGAATATCAAATTGCCAGAGATATTCTCGCGAACTTAAGACAGATCAGGCCAATGGTTGTGCACAGTTTACACACGTGGCTGCTCGTAGACGAACTGAAAGTTGACCTCGGTGTGTTGAGAGTGGCGGGCAGATTCTTTTAATGAGCAAGTTAGCCAGCGAGTGACCCGTTGACGAGCCCAAATCCCTTGTATAACGGAGGTGTTTGAGAGGGTGGAGAGGTGGGGGGGTGGAGGGGGCAGGGCGTGAACTAAACGACGTCCCGTGGTGGATGACTGCTCGCTTGTGAAAGCTCCTGCATCTCAAGCTGTCATCGGCCAGAAAACGCTGATTCATTTTCATACAGCCGTCCTCTCCGTTGCACTTAGGCCTCTGGCAATTGATGGGGCCAGTCAGGGTCTTTTTATTTATTTATTTATCAATTTGATTTATATATTTATTTTTATTTTTTCCAGAGGCATATGCCTCACAGTACGCCCCAACACTATTTTGTCGTTTCATTAATTTATATCGCAGCCTTGGCCTTCGGCATCCTTCTCCATCCCACCTACAGTGTGATATGAGGATTGGTGAGTGGAGTGGTGATAAATTCTGGCTGAGCTTCTGTCTGGAGAAAGTAGGGAGGTTATACAAAAAAAAAATATCATAGTTACTTTATCAAGTAACGAATCCGTTACTTTTCTGAAATATTTAGCAAGCTAAGAATGTCTTATTATCCACAAAATGTCTGAAATTTAGAAAAACAACCAAAAACAATAATGTCGCCAATCGATGATGCAAACGTGCATGCAAAGTCATTGATATGCGACAAACGACGCACCAAAACAAGCAATGGCGGCCGCAAAAGAAAAAAAACAGCGATTGCGTTACATTATTTGTATATCTATATTTATGTTGTAACATTAAGAATATTGTTGTTCGTTGTACGTTATGTGAAGGAAACAAGACATTCTCAACTGTCACTTTATCTTTTTTAATTAAATTCTGTAGTAATTAGTAATTGATTATTTATGAAACAAAGTAGCTGAAGAAGTAATTGGATTACCTTTTAAACAAGTAATCAGTAATCTGTAGCAACACTCAATAAATAAATAAACAAATAAACGAATAAAATATTGTTACGGAAAGTTTTTTTTTTTTTGCTCCTCCCCACCTTCCTGTAGACAAACCGTTTTGCCACTCTGTAGGATGTAGCCGGAGATTAGAGCGAGCGCAGGGCGGCTCTATTTTGACAGATAGCGCTCCGTATCCTTCCACTAGTACCTCCGCGAAACACGTGTTTGTGTCGAGTCAAGAGACGGGGGCCCGTCTGAACGAGCCGAAGCCGCTCGCCTGTGAACGAGTCCAATGAACGGCAGGCGCTGACTTAGCATTCACTGTGGCGGCGGCGGCTTTGGTTTCGCCTTTGTGCGACAGAAAGGAGATTATTGGGCCAATCCCACTCTGTGTCATTCACAAGTCCGCGCCGCTAACATCAACAAACGTTAACAAACGTGGTGACGTTCGCGAGGGGCCGGGTTCTTGTTGGCGTCCTCTGACTCACCGCGGCTCGGCGCCACTCGGTGGCCAATTGAAGTAAAAAAAAAAAAAAAAGCAAAGAAAGGCACAAAGAAATCAGAATTCACGGCAGAAACGTTTCTAATGGTGCGTCCGCTGACTTGCAGCCACTGGTGCTGCATTTCACCATCTGTTCTGTGAGTGTGTGCGTGTGTGTGTGTGTGTGGTGGCCTCAGGCAGGAACCAGCCATCAGCTCCGGCCACAGCCTCCCACAGCAGCGCAGCCTTTCTGCCGCTTCAGCACCCCGCCGCTCTCCGCAAATGCCGTCTTGCCCTTTATGGATTTTTTTTCTCTTCTTTTCTTTTTTTGGTCTTTCACAAAAGCCAACACACGCACACACACACACACAGACACACACGTTCGACTGGGCTCGACGATAACACCCGCAATCAACATCATTTCTCCGCAATTACAAGGTGCGACGGTCCAACGGGGTGCGGAGCCGCCCACTGTTTCTAAGAATGCATAATCACAGTCAACAATGTCCTTAAGGCAATTATGGCTTTTCTACAACGGCTTCACTTGCCTCGGCACCTGCAAAGTTTTTCCTTCAGAGATGTTTTTTTCTGGGCTTGTTGATCAGCGGCAGGAGGGCGGAGCCTCGTGGGAATCACTCCAGTCAACGCGTGTCGTCGTCTTTGTTTGTTTGTTTGTTTTTTATAGCTGATTTTTTTTTTATTGTTACCGCAGTCAAACAATTTACTCTTCCTTTAACAAGAAGCCAGCTGAGTCGAAATATGTTTGACCGCCCAGCGTGTTGATGCGCTGATGTAATTTTAATGCACCTTTTCTCCATGTTGGCAGACATCTGAAGTTTTTCAAATAATGGAAGGTGATTAAAAGCAGTCCATCAAGAGGATATATAATGTAATTTATGATAATATACTTTGATTGTTTTCGAAGGCCAGTTTTAAAGTACAAAGACGTCCCAGCTGGCAAGAGCGATGAACTCTCCTAATGAACAGCGGTTTCATCCTTGGGCTAATTAACTCAAAATTCAATTCAATTCAACTAAGTGCACCAGTGGAAGCAATATATGCTCAAAATTGTTCCAATTTTCCACTGAAGTGGAGGCAACGGGGGGATCCTATAGCGTCGGCTTCACTTTTAGTCTGGTTTTCGAGGGAGTCCAGCGCTAACTACTGAGCTCTTGACAGTGCGCCTGGCACAGGCGTAGGGTTTCCAGGACATGAATAGCCTGCTGTTGGTGCAGAGGCTTAATATTTGCCACCGTGTGACGAACACCTCCCGAGATTCACTTTTTAATTTCAGAGCCTGCCGCTCTAAAATCAGAGTGGGCTGACCACACGTCTCACCTGTGGCTCCACCAGACCTGGACGGCCCCAGTTTAATTAACCTCTGGCTGTTATGGTAAATAAACAGTTTAGCCTTTAGGAGCCTGCGCAGCTGCTTACGATTCTCCCAGCCCGCCACAAAGACGTCATTTGGTTTTGCCAAAAGAACTGAGGAACTGGCGTCAGACTTTGACTTGTTACCATCCAACAGATCGCTGGGCAACACCAATCCATCCGTTGGCATTCAGAACAATGTACAGATTGCGAAAGAAATAATCTATGTTTCTAGTGGTGCTAATAACTGGAAACATGCTTTTTAACCGTCTCTCGTAAATTGCAGATCTGTCGTCTCCAAACCCTTTAATCCTGAAATTACAGCCTCTTGGTAGCTCTGAAGAAAGGCAGATTGATTGCAGAAGCCAATATTTCATCCTCCGATTCATCATCAGGGGACCTTTAAAGACAGTAATGAGTCTCATTCCCGGGTTGTCGCAAAACTGATGCTGTGACCGAGGCTTCCTCCTAAAAAAACAAACAAAAAAACAACAAGAAGAAAACTGCATTTGCCGAGTTGCGTTGACAATTGATTGACTGTCAAATAGCTTTTACCGTTTGCTGCGGCTCCATTCGTCTCGCTGACACAAGTGGCCCTGAATGCCATTGGTTTGCTGTGACACAACTCAAATCAGGCCAGATTCGGTTTGCGTGCGTGGACAGCGCATGACATCTGATCTTTTCAAAATAGACCCGGTCCACTCCGCTGCAGCGCTAAATCCAGTCGCCATTCACCTTTTTCACTCCCAGTGAGCAGCCGCACAAAAAAACTCAACGGTCAAGGAAATTAAATCCAACCCGGCACGAACGCTTTGCGGCGGACATGCAGCGATAAAAAAGAATTTATATAAAAATGAGAATCCATTTAAAAGCACAACATCTGCAATTGGAGCCACGATCATTCCCTGACCCTCCCTCTCCCAGGCTTGCCAGTGAACTACAATGGCTAGCGCACACAAACCTATATACCTCATTCGCCTTCTTCTTCGTTGGTTTATTTGAGGACGCAAGTGTTCACCGTAAATACAAAGCACGCTGTCAGGCGGCTGGATTGTCACAATAGAATACATAGAGTAAGACCCTTGCTCTATGTATATTCTTGCATATAAATAAGAACCATTCAATGGGTAGAAAACCAAATGACTTTTATTGCACTGTGAATATACACTTTTATTAGTAAATGTACAGGCAATATATTAAGCTTTTACCAATATAACAATCATAAATTAGGCTACATTTTTACACACTAGTCCTTTAATGCATATGCAACATTTGTATTATGTGAGAAATCAGTATCTGAGCTCCAGTCAGGTGGGAGTCGTTGTAATTGAGCAAGTACATTCAGGCACTCAGGTTTCCATTTCCCCATTTTGCACAGTTCGGACGACGACCGGTGAGAATGGCAAATTTTGTATTTATTTAAGGTTATTTTTTATGTTAGGATTGGGGGTTTTGGCTGTTTTTCATCAACCTTTTCCACGCACGGCAAAAGGGTGGCACAGATCCGGCCTGTGAGTGTGAAGAACACAAAGTTCCACCTCAACTGGAGCTGCGTGAAGCGCTGAGCCGGCCAACCGACAGACGTGCGCCTCCCTCGAGCCGTGCCGCTAGTCTTGGCGCGACATCGCTTGCACGTAATTACCCCCATTTTTTTTTTTACCCCTCGTGAAACAAAACTCTCCGCTGCTCTTCCCACAATCACAGCTCGGCGATTTGACAACAACTTCCTGGGGGATGTCCACGGCCTCGCTTTCCTTTTTTTCTTTTTTTGCGTTCTCCCCCCGCTATCTTTTTTCGGGGCGGTTTATCCCATATTGCTATTTAGAGACGGACGGCCGAGGCGAGAGAATCAAATCTTAACCCTGAGAGAGGCCACAGGCGGCCCGTGTTTGCACATCGCCGGCCCTCAAAATGAATCTGGGAAAAATCGGCTAAAGTGAGGGCAGCGCGAGTTGCCGTTCCATCCCCCTCCCACCATTTGAAGCTCCGAGTTCAGACCCACTGTAGGTGAAACGCGAGCCCTTGAAAAGGCTTTGCCTCAAAACCCGGCCAAATCTCATTGTCTGCTTATCAACCTCGAATTTACTCCGCCTCACTCGGATATTCCCTTAGAGAATTAGGGATAATAGCTAAAGTGATGACTGTCGTGATGAGTCTCTATCTCGCCTGTGCCCCCCTCCCTCCTCCCCTTCCCTTCCCCCGCCACCACCCTCCCCCTCAACTTTTCCTCCCCTATTTATTCAATCCCCCCACATATGGATGTACACTTCGTCTCCCGCCAGCTCACTCGGCTGGCGCGTCTTCAACGAGCGTTTCGCACATTTCTGACGTTGCCGCTCGCCAGGCAGCGTCTCAGACGTGACGCGAGGAAAGAAACGCCTTCGGATTGGGCGCGAGAGTGAGAACCGTATCTGCTGTATTCATGCTTTGGCAAACGGCGGCAAAGCCGGTTGCTGGGACGCATCTTCAGACTGGTTTAATTGGCCGCTGGGACCAGCCGCTGGTGCCAATAGCCAAACGCGACAAAACTGAGAGGGGAAACTTGTAAAGCCGACAGCAGCCGAGAGTCGCCCCTGCAACGTGTAACCCCCTTCACACGCACCCTCCTTCTTCAGCCACATTGTTTATCGGAGCTTTAACAAGTCTGTGGGAACGTCTTCTACCTCTCTGCTCGCCCGGCGCTGACGTTTGACTGCTGAGCATCTTTGTTTTTCGCCGCGGAGTCTCATCGTTCGAGTCGGTGGAAACTCTAAGACCAGACTATAGTGGAGTCACCAGAAAACAGAAACATGTTTAGCTCTGTGTTTACAGCCTGACTTTTAACTTCCTGCTAAAACTGAAAAGCTGTGTTGGACCTTCCACACAAAGACAGGGCAGTCTCATAAAGCGGCGGCAGCACCAACACGAGTGGAGTTGTGACTGCCCTTTGTGATATCACAACGGGTTGATTATAGTAAATATATACATACATATATAGTTTAGTTTAGTTTATTGTTTATTTAGATGGGAGAATGTACATTCATGGGCATGTTAACAATACAGAGTACTCTAAACATGTAAATATTCTGGAGTTAGCTTGCCGCTAAATTCCATCCGGAGTTCCACTTATATACTGTATGAGTATGTATGTGTATATGTTGTTGTGTGGCTATTTCCTGTTTGCGACAATTAAGGCTTCATGTTATTCATTTATTTTCAGTCATTTGTTATTTTCACTATTTAGCGCCTGTGCATTCACGACTATTGTATTTTTTTTCCCACTGGCATGTAAATGACGGTAAATAAATAAAGGTACTACCCGGGTAAATGTATCACCAAAGCTAAATTTCGCAAGCTAATCTGACTGGCACCCGCCGTGTTTGACTTCATTATCCAGGCAGGAGACACAAACGCAAAGTGAGGGGGAGTAGCAGGTCTTTGTCTTGTTCACACCTCGGTAATGACTGTGACAAAGGGGCCAGTTAATAGAGTCGGAGGAGGCACTGCTTCCTCTTGAATAACCTTCCCCAACACCTGAGCGGCGGTGATTCGAACAAGCAAAGTATCAGCATCAGTTGGGATAATGACCCACCCCTGCGCCACCACATTCCTGCCAGTTGGTATCTGGTGGCGTTCCATTTATTTTCAGGAGAGGAAAAAAACACTATATTTACAATTGTAAAATATATTGAACTCGATCGGGAAAAAATTAAGCCTGTCACTGTTGGTGCGAACTGACGTACAGTGGAAAACAGTATGTTATGAATTGCGTTCATGTAGTTGTACACACAGTCTGAACATTTCCAACAGGTTACGTAAACCAGTGGTCCCCAACCACCGGGCCGCAGACCGGTGCCGGTCCGTGGGTCATTTGGTACCGGGCCGCTGAACAATTTTATTTTGAAAAATTACCAAATTCTCTCCGTTACGTCCATCTAACGCTCAACTCTTGACGCATGTCAAGGCGCTTGTCTCGGGAGATTAAACCCACAAGTTAGCAAGCTAGCGAGCAACATGAGTGTCGATCGCCCGCCCTCCCTCCCGTCAACGATCGCGCGTTCATGCCGGTCCGTGAAAATATTGTCTCACATTTAACCGGGCCGTGGTGCTAAAAAGGTTGGGGACCACTGACGTAAACTATATAAATGTGTACATGGAATTCCTACAATTATTACTCTACTGATTTTCTTTTGTGCATCGTCACTTTGGGCACCGACACCCTTCTAGGTATAGTGACTACACCTCTCATCAGGTGGAGGCCCCGCACTCCGCGTACCCGTCCAAACGTGCGGCGGGATCTAACAAAGGTGCCATTTTCTGGGTAGATTAATCGTTTGAGGTTTTTCCACTGGAGTCTAGAAACGAGCAACTACATATAAAATGGGGCCCTTTGTCCAAACACGCACTCTAAAAGTCTTTTAAACAACAGAACGGAAGGAAAAAAAAAAATCAATAAACCATTTCAGCCACAATTCAGCTGTTTAAAGGGGAGGATCTCAGCGTTTCCTCTTCAGCAGCAGCAGCGCTGCACAGTGGAACATTTGACTCGGCTGCACAGTTGATTTGAGCCAGACAAGCGTCATCTTTATTCTCCGCTTCACCAACCGGGACCCTCCGGTCATGTTTTTCTTTTTCATTTTTTTTGGGCGGCGATGATATGTGGACTCTGCATCATCATCATCATCATCGTTATCATCATCATCGTCGTCATCATCATCATCATGCGTCATTTAACATGTAGCAAGGCAGCCTGGCTAAAGGGCATATGGCCGCGCTGGATGCGAGCCAGGAGGCTTCGGGCCGGAGACGCTTTTGGTGCAGCAGCCGCTCGGCTCTGCGTCACGTCGTGCGGCTGCTCCCCCGGCGGCCGTTTGTCCGACGAAACCATCACAGTCGCGGGGGGGGGGGCAAAAGTCGGCGTTTGGGATGAAAATCGTCGTCAACGAGACGACCAGCGCGTTATTCATGGGGCAGTTTACAGCGACGCTAGCGCTCTGCCGGGGCAGCGATCGCCGGCGATTGGTTAAATGTAGTGGAGGGAAGCGCTGCGGCAGAGCGGAGGGAGCTGGGCCGCGGACTGTGTGTGTGTGTCGACTGTTGATTATGGGGAGAGCCTGTGGTTCCATCTATTTCATATTCATGAGCCAAATGGTTCACGTTGTATTATTCATGAACAAATTAGGCGTTGAAAACACCAGTGTGAGCTCGGCTCCATGCGCGAAATGCACGGGGACTGATAAACCCAACTTTCACTGGAAACACACATTTTTTTTTCCGGAATGGGGGGGGCGTGTTTCCTATTCGACACTGAACGCGCTACTGTGATTCCTGTTTAGAGATTCAGTGTTTCAGATTTGGCAGCATCTAATGGTCGTAAAGCAAACTGCAAAAATTGGTAATGCTAATTCCCATTTCTTTTATAGCACTGACTGCTGGAATCTCAGGGTAAAAATAAGCGAGATCGTCGCGGATTATGGCAGATGCACATTTCCGGCACCCTTAAAATCAGCGAATAAAAACACAACAATTATATGTTGTGGATTTATCTTTTTAGAATTCATTTTTTCACACCGATAGACCCCTTTAAATGCTTACGTCTTTCCTCTCGGAATATTTTTCGGCCGCATGTCTGTTCAGTCGTCTCGCCCTCAGACGGCGGCGGCAGTAAAAATAAAACACGGTCGCTGCAAGATCCCGCTGACTATACGAGGGGCCGCCGAGGCGAGCGGCTCGGTCGAGAGCGCGTCTCTGTGATCAGCTGGCTTGCTAGCAGT
Organism: Thamnaconus septentrionalis; assembly: GCA_009823395.1. Classification (NCBI taxonomy): domain Eukaryota; kingdom Metazoa; phylum Chordata; class Actinopteri; order Tetraodontiformes; family Monacanthidae; genus Thamnaconus; species Thamnaconus septentrionalis. Next base: position 15,435,396 of record CM020505.1, on the reverse strand, counting down.
CGGGAGGCGGCAACACAAGTGTGTCCAATCAAGCCGAGTCCTGTTTTAAAAGGCCCCGCAGTCCTCGGGCAAGAGGCTGCGTTTATGACCCAAAATCGAGGTGACGAGCCTGGCTCCCCTCCAGAAGCCTCCGGCTCCGTGTATTCTGTTTGAGCATATCCAGAATAAAGTGCAGCGCTGCGAGGAGGCCCAGAGAGACACATCGACATGTCGAACCTACTGTGTGTGCGTGTATGTGAGAGAGAGAGAGAGAGAGAGAGAGAGAGAGAGAGAGAGAGAGAGAGAGAGGAAAGAGAAAGGGAGATCAAGACAGAGTGTGTGTAGGTGTGTGTGTGTAAACACTCTACAGGATGAACAAAAGCCTTGTTAACCTCGAGACCTTTGACCAAGTGTAGACACGGCCAGAGAAACGGCTATAAAAATCAAATTACGCCAGAAGTACTGATAAGAGAGGACACACGGGCTAAATACTATATGAGCCCGTTGTTACAGGGAGATATTTGATGGGGGTCACACTAAAAAAAAAAACAACAGACTGAAATACTCGTATACGGCGCCGTCACTCCCAGGACGAGATTAATATGTCTGCCAGTTGAAAATCAAATTTAGTCGCACCTCATTTGCATTAGCCAAACGGGAGCCTTCCGCGATCACAATGGGATTCGTCAATTACGGTAATGTCGGCAACTCGCGGCACATTTTTGCCCATTAGGTGATCAGAGGGCGTTCTGGTGTGGCGGCTCTTATCTGCACGGCGGCTGAGCCCCAGGCCGAAGGTCTTCATCACAATTATGTCGGCTTTGGGGTCGCGCGGTCTATTTAAAGTACAGTCAGATTAGCAAGCGGCAGGTAGGGACACTGACACGCACACAGAGAGGAAATGTAACACGTAGTTAATGAAGCTCTGAGTGATATTCAGCTTTGGAGACTTGAGGAAGCGGAGCTAGCGGCGTATTGGCTAGGCTGGGTGATAAGGGGACCACACAGCGCCCTCTATGTGTGCCGTGTCGCAAATGCGAATCTTCTCTTCCTTCCACTGCGACGACAAAGCTCGGCCATGTGAAGCAGAACGTGGTAGTTGGTCGTTGTTTGTCATTGTTTCGTAGTTGTTGCGTGCTAGTCGGCATGGCAACGCAACACAAAGACACAAAAAAGACATGTCAAAGAACTGAAAAAGTCTGTTTTGCCATAATAGGACTGTTTTTGGTGGACTATTAGCGGGGATGAAGATATATATTTTTTTTTAACGTAATCAGTTTATTTGATATAATATTAATCTTTTATTTGAGTTCTCATCTTCCTCAAAAAAAACCAAATAAAACATGGAAGCAGCAGCAGCTGGGTGATGTGTCTCTGTTCTGTTTTGTTGTTATTTTTCCTTTTGCAGTAGCAAAATGGTTTGTTTTCCTCCAGTGGATCCGTGCCAGCGGGGCCCAACTTTGCCTCTCTCGTGGGGATCAATAGGCATTAGCCAGCGACAAATGTTTTGTAAAGCATGTGGTTCAGCGAATGATCGGCATCTATCAGCTTGTCTGAGAAAAATAATGGATACTTTTTACACTTGATGGAGAAGAGAGAGCGCCGCATCTCCAATACAGATGGAACACTTTGCCGCCTAAAATGCTGCTGCTCTTTGCTTATTGTTTTTTTTTCCAGATCAGCAGCTGCACAAAAATAAAAGAAAAGGAGAATCTGTGAAATTTTGATATTGGGGTAAGCTAGATAAGCAATGCTAAAATATATATATATATATATATATTAAAAAAGCACTGAAAAAGGCACTGGGCTGTTAAACCCTTAAACTTACAGATTTATGGTCCATTAGCATTTGATTTTGATGTTTGATCCAATTCAGTTATAACTCTGAAGGGATTTGATTGCTTGGATCCAAAAGTCAAAATCCTCGAGGCAAATTTGTTTTCAAAACTCACTTGAAATTCATTAATTGGGACGCAGAATTTTCACAAAACCACTCTGGAGACATAGAGACAAACTGGGACATCACCAGCGCTGGACACCAGCAGGATCGCCACTTTAGATCAAGTCCTTATTTTTTTTTTTTTTTTTTCATCACTTGCGCCAAATCAAAACTATGGTGGCAAACACGGGCTGTAAGTGTATCACCTTGAGTTAATTCCACTTAGGACTTAGGATGCCCATGTGAGTTGATCAGAGAGTCCCTTCTGAGATTTAACTCAACCCATCTTAATAATTATCTAGAATAGGCAAAGTAATTCATAAAAATAGAGTGGTAATTACACTGGTGGTTCACTTTAGGGGTGGCGCCCCCCCCCCCGCGGACGTAGACAAAACTACGTCAAGATGGCTCCAAGCCAACGCACATGTGAAAACTTACCCCCTAACCCTTGATCCAACGGTGTGTGGCGAGGCTGCTCGCTGGTCAACGGTGCGCCACGAAAAATGGCAAGAGAGGAACGGAAGGGAGGAATTAGCGTGAGGCTAGCGGTGAAAACAGTCTCGAGCAGGTCGGCGGAAGAACTACCGAAGGCGCGTTTCCTTCCAGACAGTGCTGCGAGTGTGGGAGCAGGCTCGGCAGCCGTCAGGCTGAGCGGAGGGTCAGGGATCCCCGGCTCCTCGGGGTTCCAACCCTGACCCCTGCAGTTAGTGGGGCCGAATTGTCCCCCGAGCGCGGCCGTAGCGCAGCCTCCAGCTAAAGTGTTTCAACTCAGCGCCTCAAGAAGCTCAAGTCAAGCAACCAGGCAGCAGCTCCACACTCGATGTATGCCGTGTCGCAGAGGAGTCAATAAGGGGAGCAAACCTAACCAAGGTGACTTAGCATTTAGCCCTCTGTTTGCAGCCCCTGCCAATAAAAGGGGGTCAGTTTTACCTCCTGCATTTGTTGGCCCTTCCACAAGTTGAGAAGGGGACTAAAAAAGGTGGAGCTAACGCAAGGAAGTGGGAAACCTGGCTTTGCCCTTTATTACGTCACGAAGGGTTCGTTCACAGAAGGTGTTTTTCGCACACCCGCATTCTAAACACCTGGCAGCAGAAGTGAAAGGCGGACAATTCTCATTTCTGGGGCTTCGCGGACAAGCGAGAAAACACAAGTTAGTGTGGAAAAAAGTGCCCAGTTTTATTTCAACATTTCTCCTTCATGTTCCATCTGTAGCCCTAAGAAATATTTGACACTCAAGTTGTAGCTAGAACAACAACAACAACAAAAGCAATACTTAAGCATCCAACGCATGCTGCTTTTGCCCCCGGCTAACTTCCTTCTCCTCTTCGACGAGCATCTCAATATAAAGCTGTACAGATGCGTAATTGTCCTGCTCATTCCAGCATCTGAGGGCGAGAGAGGTGCTCAGCCTGCCCAAAGACAAACGTTTGCGTTAGGGCGGACGACGGCAAAGGCGACACCGCCGCCCGACACTCTTGCGTGGAATTAAACGAGAAAACTCTGCGCGACAAAGGCGATTCGTCGCTTGGGGTTGGAGGCAGGTTCGTCAGCGATCGCTTTAATCGCCGACGCTCCGCCCGGCTCCTCCCTCCTCCTCCTCCTCCTCCCCCAGCAGTGCGTCCGAGGGGTTAATTGTCGCACGCTTCAGCCGCACCAACATTCAATCCCAGCGGGATGATTGGGCCGCCCCGACGGCAACATTTTCCAACTCAGCGCGCTCCTGTCAGGAAGCTGCAAGGGGTTGCTTTCGTTATTTATTAATTAATTTATTTTTTTCCCCCGTAGCCAAGTCGCTGCTGCTGCAAGTGACATTTCAGACAGCGCAGGGGGAGAGAGAGAGAGACAGAGAGACAGAGAGAGAGATTGAAAAAAAACAACAACCATATAACACTTTTGCGGGAGAAGTAAATGTGAGGAAAAAGGTTATGTGAAAGGTCCTGTGAACCGTAAACTGCGGCTTTTTGTCTTTGACATTAACAGAAGTGTTGCGGCGCCGGAGTTTGACGCCGGCCGTTTAAGAGCAGCGGTCCCCAACCCCCGGGCCATGGACCAGTACCGCTCCGTCCGTGGGTAGTTTGGTACCGGGCCGCACGGACAGAATAATTCACTTGCGTTGAATAAATTTTTTTACGGCTGTTTTAGGGAACCTACTTTTTTCGCCAGCAGGGAGGGGCGGGGCCTTTGGGTTGTGGGGGTGGAGGAGGAGTGGATGAGCGAAACAGTGACTTCAGACCTCAACAAGAGTCCCGTCCGCCTGCTGCTTTCATCCTCTTGCAGCTTTCCGGTGGGCCTGGCGTCTTCATTGAAGATCATTCATTGGATGAGACGCGGCAAAATGAACAATGGTTGGTCGTGTTTGACATCATTTGCTTGTCGCCCATCCTGGTTAATAATTTAGGCAGAGACGCCACGGAGACATGCGAAACTCTGCACTTAAAAAAGAAATCATATCGATTTAGTCCAAACTGTTTTATCGGTCCATACATTTCACATTAAACTATTGGAATTCTGTCTCTGCTACAGTTCCAGCTAGCGGTCTTCAGCAGGGCGCTGACCGTTAGCCGTCGTCTGCCGACACCCTGTCAGGAGTGGGAGGGGCCTTGCGGTTTCAAAGGCAGGTAGTTAAGAGGAGATCAGCACAAACCGCACAGAGGGCGCTGGAATGTGCAGCGCTCGCAGTGCTACGTGAACGCATCTTCCTTAGCATCTGCTGCAGCTATTTTAGTGGCACCGTCAAACATTTTTTTTGTCTCCGTTTGGGAGGAGAGAGCAGCATTTGCGATATTTTAATGACAATCCGCCCTCAGTCGCACTCGTTCCGCGCAAGAGACACAGAGAAGTTCTTCATCC